>JAEQBH010009090.1:0-58543 GCA_016808115.1 Tetrastigma voinierianum | reverse complement strand
TTTTGTTCTTACTTCATTTTCCTATTTTAAAAATAAAATAAAAAAAGTAAGTGGCACCAACAAAACCTGCTCACTGGGGATGATTTTCTAAAGCTCAAAAATCAACTCTCTTTTTCTATTAATAGTGAATCGCGCCGGCCCGTGGATCGAGTAGGTCCATCGTGAAAGGCACAGCGTTCTCTCTCTCCAGACCACCTCTACTTAGTATTCATGTGTCTTCTTCACAGCAAACTCCTAATTTTAATTTGCTTGAAGGAACATAAAGCTTACCCCCCATGAAGTAAAGCTACTCATCCTCTAGCTAGTGGCGCCTCATGGTGCCCTCTTTCATCTGCTCTACCAGCCTTTGATATGTAGAGTCTTGTAGAGCTTCTCGTGTTACTCGCTTGATGAAAGCTGCCACAACTCAACTCAATGATTCCACATAGACAACCACTTCCTTTCTACTCAAAGCAATTGTAGCTTGGTTGTGTCGACCCGGCTTTTGCACCTAATCAAAGTCAGCCAGAACTCTTGCCATTAAGCTTGCTTAGCAGTAAGCTTCTTCTAAGTTTTGAAGAATGTGTTGGCCACATTGTCCGTCCCCCTAGTGAATCTAGTGTCCATCGAGTAATGCTTCCAAGTTTCTAAGCAATGGATGACCGTAATCATTTATTTCTCATGGGTGGAGTATCTTTGCTCCATTGCATCTAACTTAGGGCTCTCAAATGCTATCGAGTGTCCCTCTTGAACTAGCACACCCCATAAGGCCCTATGCAATGCATCAGTGTGAACTTCGAAAGGCAACTCTAAGTCAAGCAGTCTTAAGACTGGCTCTGTGGTGATGTCATCCTAAGATTTTGGAAGTCAATTTAGCACTCTGCATCCCAATCCCACATCCTCTCATTCTTTAGCAAATTTGTGAGATGGCAGGCTATCATGGAATAGCCTTTGATAAAATGTCTATAGTAGCAGACGTTCCAGCATTTGAAGTTTTGTCACCTTAGTAGGGGCAGGCAAATCTCGAATCACTGCCATCATTTTTGCACCATCCATCAGAATCTGGGATTTAGAAATCAAGTGACACAAGAACTTGATCTCCGTCTAAGCAAACTAACACTTCTTCTTCTTGACATATAATTGGTTTTGTCTCAGTTTCTGTCAAATGCCTTCCCAAGGTGCACCAAGTGATCTTCTAGAGTCTGGTTGTAGGTCACAATGTGATCTAGGTAGTCCCTCATAAATGAGTCTAAAAAAGCATTCACAAGGTTGTAGAACATTGCAGAGGCATTAGTCAACCCGAAGGGCATGACTAAGAACATAAAAATTCCATACCTCATCACACAAGTAGTCTTAGCTTCATCCCCTTTAGCCATGCGAACTTTCCAATACTTGGACCGCAAGTCTAGCTTTGTGAAGTATTCTGCCTTACTCAATTGATCAAATAGTTCTACAACCAACAATATCGAATACTTGTTCTTCATAGTGAATTTGTACAAAGCTCGATAGTCCACACACATCCGAAGTGAGCCATCTTACTTCTTTTGAAACAGCACCGGTGCCCCCATATGATGCTTTGGAAGGCTAGACGAAGCAAACATCTAGGAACTCTGTCAACTGCTTTCTCAACTCAATCAGCTCTAGAGGAGTCATCTAATAAGGAGCTTGAGCAAGTGGTCTCGCCCCTAACACGAGCTCTATTTGATTATCTGTTGACCTTTTAGGAGGCCGCTTCATAAGCAACTCGGGAGGTATCGAGTCCTCAAATATTTCAGCATGGGCACTATTGTATCTAGTACCTCAACATGCTTGTTCAACTTGATCTCAATCAGTGCCGCGACATAGGTATGCTCACCCTTTCTCAATCCCTTCTCTAGTTGCAAGGCAGATAATGTCTTCTCCCTTGAGGGTCTCGTAGGTGGCTTGCTAATGCCGACCACAAAGCATGGCTACCTCTCATCGATGATCAACAACCCATTCAAGTGTGGCAACAAGGCAACTTTTTATCTTTAGAAGAAATCATTACCTAATATAAAATCAAAATCATCCAAAGAAACACTTAGAAAATCGATCGTACCTTTCTAGTCCCCCATCTAAGTCCGTCGTGTTCTTTACCAAGCCATAGGTCTCTTGTGTTTGGTTGTTCACAACCTTGAGCTTGCTTTCATCCTTAGTAATCTTAAAGCCTAGCCTGGTTGTCTCCCATGTCAATATGAAATTGTAAGTCATTCCCATCAGATATCAATCCACAATCTTCGCTCTAATTAGTCAAGAACTCCAAAGTTAAGACCAACTTTATGAGCACCTAGCCGAATAGCATCTCAATAGATGTAGGGCTGGCTCTAGAGGGGCTTCTCAGACGCCTATCTCCTATCTTCGCCATGAGGGACTATGAATGCATTGAGTTTTTCCTTCTTTGGACAGTCCTTCGCTTAGTATGGCCTATCATAGATGAAACATCCCAATGGCTTTATAGTTTATGAGTAAGTCGCTCTCTCCCCCACTTTAGCCTACGCATCAGACTTCTTCTCTCCCTTGCCTCCATTCTCTTGAAGCTCTTTGAGCCTCCCTTCTTGTTCGACTCTTACTTCTAGCCTTTCCCCTTTTGGGTGGGAGTAGATGAAGATGTCAACTTGTAATAAACTAGGTAGTCCGTTGCCACCATGGCTAAGTACAAATCATAGACACCTTACCTTCTCAATTCTATTTAAGCCCACCCTTGCAAACCGCACATGAAGTTGAACAGCTTGTCAACTTCGCACATGTCCTTAATAGTCCAAGATCACAGAGCTAATTTTTAGTCTTTATAACTATGTTTATAGTTTTTTAGATTTTAGCCATCTGAAGAGAATCATAAGATGACTTTCATTTTGAAGGTCTAGAATCCCAATCTTTAGCCAACTAGTGTTGTAATCATCCTTTTGATCTAGTTCTCCATCAAAGCTTAGCGTCACTAGACAAATACATGGTGGTTATCAATACTTGTTCACTCAAATAGCACATTTGGCAAAGACTTAAGTATTACTCATGACCCAAAGGAAATTCTCCAAGTCCTAGTATTCCGTGTACCACCAAAAGGCTTTGGTTCGAATACTTGCACCTTGGCAACAAGAGGGTCTACACTACAAGAAAAATCAGAAATGTAGACTTAATTTATCCTGCTCCTAAACAAAGACTCAAGCAAAGATGGATTAGAGACCGAAAAAACCTTGAAATTACAAATGAATTAGGGACGAAAATTCCGTCTCTAAATAGAGATGGAATGATTTTCGTCTCTATTCAGAGACGTAATGATTTCCATCTCTAATCAGAGATGGACCTATTTCCGTCGATTATATCAGTAAATCATTCCGTCTATGATTTGAGACTAATTTTCATCCCTATTCAAAGACCGACTAATTTCTATCTCTAATTTGAGCATTAAATAACTAAAGGTCAATTTCACAAAATTTCCGCTTTCAATCAAAGAACGACCAAATTTCGCCCTAATTATCATTCCATTGCTCACTTTGCTCATAGAATGCCTGAATGGCTTCTGATGCTGACTTTTGTCTCTCATATATGGATTGTCGTGGATGAGGATTCGAGTGGAGCCAGAGGTGCCTCCACTGATTGAAGATGCAACTTTCTCATCGGTTCCAGAACTTCTTGCACGGATTATGCTTCTTCGTTGCCTCATTATTTCGCTTACGATCAAATTCAGAGATTTCAAGACATACTGGCCGATGATGAATCATGGATCTACCTTTACTTACCCCGATGAGGAAAATTATGTCGTTGAGGATGTGGTTTACATGGATGACTAGACGGGAGTTTTTACCGTTTTAGCTAGAAGATAAGGGATTGCTCTCATTCTTCAATTTCGGTGCACAAGAGTGAAAGCCGACGGTTTTCCCAAACAGCCGATTGGTTTAAAAATTTACAATGTGGCCGTCCAGGTAGCCATTTCTTTCTCAAATGTAGTGGAAGTCTGATAAAACGAAACTCAAATCGATTTTATTTATCAATAATGGAGACTGTTGATTCTTAAGGCAGAGGTTTGGTATTTTCCTTTGGTGTAAACATTATTCTTTCAATCGATTATCATTTTTTTTATGATTTCACTCTCTGATTTTCTCACATAACATATGGTTTTCTAGGGTTTCCTAGTATTTGAAGTCTTTTGTTCTCAAATTTATACTTTACCATTTTCATCTCTCTCCCATTTCTAACTTTATCTTCATCTTCAAACAATGAATTTTAAGGGTTGAACTACCACGCATTCGATGGTATTTTAGGTTTGGATTTCATTTAAATTAACTCTTTTCTATACATTAGTAAGGTTGCCTTTTCTTTTAACTTTCATGTGACTTTTGGATTATAGTGGTTTTGTATTAATTAAAGTGTAGAATTGATGAATTGGGTTGTTCTATCACATTGATTAGGGTTTCTTTACCTCTTGAAAATTACAGCTTTTTAAGGGCTAAAAGGGTTCTTTAAATGAAATTTTTTCAAACATGCTATGCATAACCCTGTTTAAGGAACCTGTATAAGAAAAAGGAGAACACAAATCTCAAGAGGTTCCTTACTGCTGCTATATATAGAATCCTCTAGACCATCAATATATTGTTTCCCCTTCAAGATGTTTCTATATGCATTTCACATGTCTGATAAATGGTTTGACTGAAACATGTATTAGAATGTTTACTTTTAAGTATTCGAATATTCTCATGACTATTTGAGATTTCGGTAAGGATATATACTATCCTGCTTTTGTTTTTTTCTTTTATGTTGGCCTTCTACCATCAGATTAATCTCTCTTTAAGTATAACTGATTAGGTTTCTCGCCTTCATTTCTCCATTTAGAGTATGAAATTAAATTGATCAAAGAGACCTCTCTCTAACTAGTTACTGCAGAATTAGTTTTTATTTCTAGATAAAAGAAAAAGAAATACCAAATTTTAGTTTTTCTAGAGTTGGGGTTAGTTATTCCCATGTAAATACTAGTAGGGATTGAGTGCTGAGCTCCCGAATAGTGATTAGCGAAGATACAAGCCAATGATTAAGGCTAATTGTTTTAGTTCCTTACATGAGCTTGTAAGTCTGGATCTCTTTAAGCTAATGAAATTGAATTTAGCATTATTGCTCCATACTGTAGTTGTTCCAATCAACTTATACTCAGGTGGGAAAACTTTTCCTTGACATGGATGAATTCGTGATGGGAGTCAAGGCTTGACATATCACTCCATACATGTTTTCCTAATCTTAGTAGTTATTCGCTTCTTTGGCCATTTTGAGCTTGATTTTCTCTTTCTATGCATTTGTAACTTGTTAGATGACTTGTGTTTTGTGTTTTTGAATTGGAAACCATGTAAGAAAAGCTTTGCAGAATCATTGTGCTTTGGTCACATAATTCAAATTGCACATGCTTGATTGCTTGAAGAGTTCAATAACTCCTATCACCAGCTTGAAGCATGGCATGCACTATGAGATTTCCCTTTGTTTATTACTCATGAGTAGTAATAATTTTCAACCCGCCTTGCAGTTGATGTTAAATGTTTGTCATTTCCATATACTATTTCTTCCATCATTTTTATTTCTATCTAACCCTTCTACTTATTCCCTGTATAGTGCTCCAAACTTAATAATCAATTTGAATTTCTTGTCACTATGTATGTGTGTGTTTCAAATGAAGTAATTACGCCTAATAGAACTCCTATTACTTTCCATTTAGGTACATGTTGATGGTTCATCACAAGAATTAATATGAATTTGATATTCGCTGAGTCAAACTATTTAGTCATGAACTTGTTTAAAAACATTATATAGTCACATAACAACATGGAGCATTCCACCAAATAGGACTCATGTCCGGCTTTGAGTTTCATTTCTTTTGAATTTGGAAGCTACTGAATTGAAATTTCTATGCTCGCCTCAGATCTAGAGAGCATCTCAAGTTTACCCATGAAATTTGGAAAATACCTTGAAAAACTAAGTCTGAAAGCACCAGCCTCTATAGAGATCCGCCCTAAGGAAATTCTAGAAAAATATCAAAAGTAACTTATTGTTAGGCAAGTCAATAATTTTCAAAATATCGGCAATTAAGAAGGCAAACTTTTGAGCATGGCTAAATGGATTGTTGCTAAGCATAGAGGTAATAAAACATATCTTAATTCCCTTCTTAAGTCATCTCCTGCACTCAAGCTTTGTAATTTTGTATTCACCGAGAGCCACCTGCTATCCTTCAGAAGAGAATTTTTTTCAAAGATGTTGAGAAGAAGTTTTGTTCTATGGCATATTCCTGTCTATGAAACAGTTGAAAATGAAATTAGTCTGTTTTGAGGGCAAGCTATTGCAATGACTTTTCACATGTTATCCTAAGCTTATTATCTTGCATTCAGACTCATTAGCCATATTCAGATTACTGCTGCACCATTTGTTTTAAAATAGATGCTCTATTATAACCTATCAATAACTTGAAATGGCTTCCAACCATCTTTGTCTGCTATTACTACTTTCTTCAAAAGAGACATTACTTCCATCCATATATAACACAAAGCATACCTTTAATAAATGGCAAGGATGTGATTTGTGAGTTCTTTTTCATCGTTATACCATTCTTCTCTAACTCGCTGAGCCGGTGCTGATCATGATTGCGCTGTTTGCAAAAAGTCCTTTATCGATGATATGGTATTTGTAGGATGTGCACTCCCGTTACAAATTCGAGCAATCTAGTGGTTCCACCATTGTTCACCAACATGCTCACGAGACACTGGGTATAATTATTTCATGTAGATTACTAACTTTGAAAACTTTATTTAGGGCAAGTCCATTGTATCTCTCAATAAAACAAAATAAGGACACTGCTTAATAACTTGCTTTATGGTTTTAAGTAATATTGTAGCATTAGCAATAACATAATGTAATTAATAAGAAAGTAATTATCATCACAGGTTGCTACCCCACGAAGAATGCTCATAGAAAGCCACCAAGATTTTTAAGGAGCAACTTTACAAGGACAAGTATTCTTGAAGAATGTTCGTAGCGACACTAAGAATTTGTAGTTTGATTAGTAGTTAGTATATTAGATTTAGTGACATTTGACACACCTCATATTTATTTTATTATCTATGTGTGTACTACTTCATTTTATAATTAATGAAAATATGTTGTTTCAATTCTATTTAATGACATCTATTAATTTTAAATCTAGAACTTATGATTACATATGATTGAAATCTTCACCATAATAGGTCTAATTAGTATAAAAGCTTAAAACCTCTGACTGAAAATTAGCTCCAAAGATAATAGACAAAATAGAGATGGATTTTTCCGTCGAACAGAATGTAAACGAAATTCGCTTTCTGCCGAGACGGAATGAAATTCGTCTCTAATTTGAGACGGAATTCCGTCTCGGATCTGTCTTTAATTAGAGATGAAATATAGAGACGGAATTGAGATGAACACAATTCGATACCAACGTTTTAGAGACTGAGAATTCCGTCTCTAATCAGTCTGGAATTTCGTTTCCAAACGGATTAGAGACTGAATTGTCCATCTCTAATTTCGATTTTTCTTGTAGTGCTAGTGGGCCTAACGGCATCCTTACACCATTGCTCATTTCAGATGATCTCGCTCTCAAGATATCTGACCCGATCATGGAATTCCTCAACCATGACATTCATCTTGACTCAGAGGGAATCCATGTTCTCCTCCATCTCTTTGTCCCACGTCTCGAGCACACTCCACTATGAGCCAAACTCTAGGTAAGCTTTAGCCATCTAGGTGGACGAGTTATGGGTTGCTTCCACAGCAGGCACGCCCACGTAGGCTTCTAGCATAACAACTTGTTCTCGCAATGCATCAAGGGTCACTCTCAGAGCTATATCCGATAGGCGCGAGCATGTTATATAAAATGATACACCTATGTGTGGAAGTGCACACGTTGCCTCAAACAATATAATGAAAGTATGAGTATCTTCCCACGAGGATTGGGTTACTAATTACCAACTCTAATCTAGTTTAGACTCTATTTGGATGATTAAAAATCTGTAAAAAAAACTCAAATACACTAATCTAGCATGCAAAGACCTAGCTACAAAAACTTGATAAAGACTAAAAAGCCTTAGGGTATAGATTTCACCTAAACAATCATGTATGAACCTCCTAACCCAATTAATTAATGATCACTTTCATTATGAAGATGAAGATTTCACTAATGTATATGTGAATCTCTTTCGAGCATCCACACACTACTCTTAAAAAGTGTTGCACTGCATTCCGCTCAAACCATCATAACTAAGGATGCATTGAACCATAGAAATCTCAATACCACACCTAATCTCATTTATATCTCTATCTTGTGATAATTAGATGGTAAATCATCCATGGTCTAATTTTAATTCTCACTTCTCAGATCTTGAATCAAACCACAAAATCATGAAAATATTGGCCAAATACCCACAAGCATTAAGTACAAAATGAAATACTCAACATATGAAATAAAGCATCAATCAATAGAAATTAGGATAATTCATACATTCATGTCATTGACTACATCTAAACCTTAAGAAAACTAACTAAAGCATAAGTAGAAAAGGAATTACAACTATCAAAAGAAAGAAAAACATAAAAGGGAAGAGATAAAAAAAAATTGGAATTGAAGCTTCTCTTCTCCTCAATCGTCTTCTTCTTCCTCAAGTTCTCTCCCTCTTCCAAGAGCTAAGCCCTAGGGTGTTTCCACCTAAAAGGGACTCTCTCAATTGTCCTCAAATGTGTCCCCTTTTATAGGCCTCCTATAATTAGGTCAAAAATTGGCCATTTCAGCAAATGGGCCCAAGCCTTTGTCGTGACCAGGGTGTCTTCATCACGATGAGCTCAGCGAATCACTTATCCACATTTATGCGCTTCATCGTGATGAACTTTGCTTCATCGCGACGTACCCAAGGCCATGCATCTTTTCCATCTTCAAATTCATCACGACTAATAATCTCTTTCTCGCGATGAACACCTTCGTCATGACGGTGGTGATGTTTTATCGCGACGCACTAACCATAGTACTAAACGACTTCGCTTGCTCACCTCTCTTCCATCAATCTTCTTGATTTTCATTCTATAAATCGCCGCACCCACATACTCCAACCTAGCCTCAAGGCTGAACCGATTCGGGACATAGGACCGCTTTTACTCATATATACATTTTCGACATCGTAGAAATAGTTGTCGTGATAATCATTTCACATTAAAGAGGGTCCACACCGTTTTGTCAATTAACACTTACCAATATGGCATGTATGCCTTTCAACATTATCATTTACAAAACATTATCAAAGTTCACCCACAAATAAATCAAATATGTTCTTCTCATGAAAACTTATACATTTTTGGTTTCATTACAAAAAGGATCAAATAATGTCATGGGATGAAATGTATGCATGAGACGGAGCGTTTACTTATACTCCGCACAATTCGATGATGACTCTTAACTATGTGGTCTTTGCTCTTGTCCCTAGTCACTCGGTACCTACATGATGATAAAAACAACGCACTAAGAATTTTCATGCTTAGTGGTTCGATACAATTCTCTCTTCATTTCAATTAAACACAAATATGTAGCTTTTCCCGAAATGTTGTTTTAAGTAATAATTTTTACTAGTCCATGCAATATACATTATATATATGTGCTTATTTCACATACTTTCAAATGCAACCATTTGACTACTTCAAAGTATAATTTTCATATGCAATATTTCATTTGAAACTCAAACCATGCATTTCACACATTTACTTATAATTTTTCCCTTAAACGAATTTAACCATTTCTTTCGATGCCTAGGATAACGGAATCACCAGCACGGTCCCACTAGGTCGCAGCTCCAGATAAAAACATTTTATACATAGTAATGTCCCGTCAATGGATCTATATGCTACTATAAATCATTTCGTTTCACAATACTTAGTTTGACCCCTTATTGGTATACTCAATCTATCCTTAACTAGAATATGACGGATAACATTCTATTAAGGGCATTAAAACTTACCATAGTAATTTACAATATTGTATACACATTTATTCCAAATAAAAAATTCATGCTCATGCAATTTTTATGGCAATGCATTTGAAATCAATTTTCCTAAATCGCTTAAAAAAAATCACATATGCAATTTTCTTGAAAATCATTGTAACCAACAATCACAAAACTTGAAATAAGAAGAGAGGTATGGAGAACAAACCCAAAAAGGTTGTCGCTCCTCGATTCCTATCCTCGAAATCCCGTCTAGGTCGCTTCTCGCCACCAACCATTAATCCATCAGCAATTAGAGAACAATATTATTGGTTTATTTTAGGTTTCTAGTTAGGTTTGTTTTCTACCCAACTTCCTTCAAATGTGGGCACTTTCTAGGAACAAATGAGCCACATTTTACCCAACTTCCTTCAAGTCCATTGTTCTCCTATAAATATATTTTATTCGTGAATTGAATCATCCAATCTGTGAAAAATTAACTCTAAGATATAGTTAAAACAACCGAGACTACTCTATTTTCAAACATAACAATAATTCATTTCCAAAAATGTAGCTTCACTTTGGCCTAATTTCGAGTCCACGGGGTCCAAATTTGAATACATTTATTTCAAGGAAATTTGTTCTCCTAGAAGTCTAGTTTACTCATAAATTTGAATCACTCAAATTGGATGAGTGAAACTCAACTTTTAGCCTAAATACCAAAACTGTTCCAAAACACCAAAAATGTACCAACTGAACTGCACTCGCCTCGAAACAGAGCCACTACAATTTCTGGCCCACTTAGGTCTAAATTTGAATACATTCTATTTCAAAGAGAAATTTTTTCCTAGAAGTATAGTTTATCCAGAAATTTGAATCACTCAATTTGGATGAGTGAAACTCAACCCAGGTCTAAATTACCAAACTGCTCCACAACACCAAAACTGTACTCAAATTGTACTTTAAATTCTGCTCAAAAAACGTAGCCTCACTTTGACGTAATTCTTTGGGTCCAATACAAGGTCCAACTTTTAAATACACTTATTTCATGATATTTGTTCTCCTAGAAGTCTAGTTTACCCAGAATTTGAATCACTCAATTTGACATGATGCACAAGTTATGGACAAAAATACCTGGGCTTTGGAAAATTTTGACAGCATCTCCCTTAAAACCCAACATTTCCTTTATATAAAAATTCCTCAAAACAAATCCTAATCAAAGCATAAGCTCCTTTTTCTTATGCTCAAATATATATATACTGAATCATGGTTTTACCAATCCTTACACAATCAAAGAGGGAATTAGGAGGGTTCCCAACAAGCAAAAGGGATAATTCATACCTTGCTTTCTTCTTAAAACCTTCTAATCAAGCTTCCTTTTTCTTCTCTTTTCTTGCAAAACTTTGAACAATGGAGGACAATCACCAACGATGGCTCTTCTCAAGAACCCATAACCCTAGCTCTCTCCCTTTTCCAAAACGTGAAATACCCATTCTAAGACCACTTCAGTTCATGCCTCATCCACATATGTCATTATCTCTCTTTTTTTATTTTCTTCTACTTGCATTAAAGCACTTCATTTCTAGTTTCATTTGCACCACAATTTATCAGCATCTCTTTACTTTGCCATATACACTTTTACATTTATGACCTTTGGGTCCTCATTGAAATTTTACCGCTTTAACTCTAATTTCATACTGGTTTTACTATTTTTGCTCTAACCAATATAAATTCCTCGAAAATATAATTGAACTATTCCATACCCTAAACATGTTATAAACTGCTAGGTTATTTTTAGTGGCATTACACTAACTTACTAAAAAATCCAATGAGAGCTAATGATGTCAGAAAGAGAGTTGATGATTTTGGGCATTTTTTGCTTCATTTTCAAGCCATTTCCACTCCAATGGTCGACCTAATCATAAAGATGAACATTTGGAGTAATAGAGAATTTTTATTTATATACCAAAACTACAAAATAACAAACAAAAATAGGATAAATTGAGTATAAAGATAATCATCTACCATCCAGTGGCTTTGATAACTGACTGTCACAATGATAATAATCAGTTTGCAAGTGGCGCCTAGGAACCTAATGAGCCAACCTTTCTCAATCTCGCACTCAAAACACACAATGGCTACGAGGCTCTCCCAATTGGGATTATTAACCAATTAAAACACAAAGACACTGGGAAGTTGCCCTACATATTATTGTGATGCTCAATGCTCCTCACCAGGATCCAATATAGCCAAGGCTCATGTCTTTATAGGCTTCCACAAACACTGCACCTAGTAGAAATAAAAGTAGACTCAGCCCCACTTAACTCACGTCTATGCCTCAAGCCACTTGTGTCCTTAAGACTATGAGTCCTGTTGACTAGGATCTCCCTCATGCAAACCCATAATCACACAATAATCTTTATTAAGCACTCTCTATTAGGGGACTCGCACACAAGCTGCCTATCTTAGCACCCAAGCTGCGTGGTCTTAGCACCAAGAGCCCGCCCGCACCTAAGCAACATTCCTCGCCCAAGCATCCTACTTTGGCAAGGAGTTCGACCCCTTCTAGGACTCAGAGGCTTAGCTCCCAAGGCTCCCTGCCCCTATACTAGACGAGGCACCCTCACTAATCTCAGTTTGCTTCAAGTGCCACGCATCATACCTTCTCTAAGGCATGATTGTCCCAGCGATGTGAGCACCCTAGCTAGGCCATGTCGCCTCTGCCGTCGCGTGCTCGCTTACGCATCGCGGCCGTTAAGGCTTCTTCCTCAGGTTAACACTCAAGGAATGTCCCGATTCCCTTACCTCAGCTGCTTCCTTTCTAGTTATGCACCTGGGCCCAAGGTGCTACCCACATACCGCACCATGCTCTGATCATCTAGTCAAGGGGTTGACACCTACCAACTTAAAAATAAACGAGAACGTGAAAACAAAACAAGTTAGGTTTCCATTAAGGAAAGTTGTCTTCACATTCATTTTCCATCTCAAGTAATCATACTAGTTAACACCAAAGAGAGTATTTTATGGATTTAAGCATAGCTACTAGACTCAAAAGCTCATTATAGTTAACTCATTTTGATAATAACCCTTGGCCATAGTTTCAGCTTAGGTAATCACATTACTTTCCATGTCCTTCTTCTTTTTGAAGATCCATTTACACCCTATGGGTTTTATCCCTTCAGGTGGGTCAACCAAAGCCCATACTTAGTTTGTATATATGGAGTCCATTAAACATATTATGTCATTTGTTTGATTTTGGAACCATTCATATAGATTCCTTCAGAGGTAGTAGGCCTCATCATCTCTCGTAAGCAATACGCTCATCGCTTACTAAATGAAAACCATCTCTAGAACAATATGTGTCCTAATTAGTCCTATGAATCGTCAGGTTTCGTGGGTTATCATTGTTATTTCATCTACATGAATAATGTACTTTAGGTTAAGTTAGTTGATCAGCGTCTATAAGAGCATCTTGAACTTCACCAAACTCAACTTTACTCCCACTGTCTTCTCTTAAAAGAAACTCATTTTCTAAGAAGATTGTATGCTATGAAAAAAAAAAGCTTTGTCCCAAAGTGTTGTAGAACTAATATCCAATAGTTTCCTTAGGATCTCCTACAAACAAACACCACTACGATTTAGCTTCTAGCTTATCCTCGATTATGTCTTCCTTATAAGCCGGATAACCCCATACTTTCATATGAGAAATAAAAGGTTTTCCCATAACCATACATCCGGTACAGTAACCTCAACTCGACTCTTCGATCGGGACTCTCGTTTAACACTTCAATAGTAATCTCAGGTGCATACCTCTAAAGGGATATGAGTAGGTCCGCCTTACCCATCATAGGCCTTACCAAATCTAAAAAGGTTTAGTTTGTCCTCTTAGCCACACCACTATGTTGCGGTGTGTAAGGTGGAGTCCACTTAGATAAAATCTCATTATCCCGAAGATAACCTAGAAACTCTCGCTTTAAGTATTCTCCACCCTGATCTTTAATGCAGTGATTTAATACTTCCCTCCCAAGCCTATTTCTCCCAAGCTATCATACTATGTGTAGCTTAGCTGCGGCCTCACTTGTATGGTGGCAACAATGTCATACGATGATTTCAAGTTATCTCCCTTTGG
Source organism: Tetrastigma voinierianum (assembly GCA_016808115.1). Classification (NCBI taxonomy): domain Eukaryota; kingdom Viridiplantae; phylum Streptophyta; class Magnoliopsida; order Vitales; family Vitaceae; genus Tetrastigma; species Tetrastigma voinierianum. Next base: position 44,452 of record JAEQBH010009090.1, on the reverse strand, counting down.
TCTTTTATTGTCATTAACATTTAAAATTGGATTAGACATATCTAATATGTAAATTCCATTGCTTAATGTACCACCAGCATAAAAGAACACCACTAAAATGATTTCTTGTTCAAATAAGAAACGGAAAATTGTTCTTCATCATTGCTAGGACATTATAGCAATCATCCAAATTTAAACGAAGATCACTAGGGAGGTTCAAATATTCATAAAGAACAAATACAACTCTTGCACCATTTCCACTCAAGGTCGACTCTCAGGAGCTCCACTGCTCTCAGCCCCCGAAGATATCATTACATACATGAGCCACAACCGGCATCATATACCCATATGTTATTAGGAGAACAAGATTAACCTTAATGACATAAATACCTAAAGTAGATGTGAGCATCACATGCCACTCCTCCTTCCCGGGACTCCAACAGTTTTTGCAGCTCTTCTAATGGCCAACTTGACCATAGTAGAAGCAAGTCTCTTTCAGGGCAATCTCTTTTGGTTTCTTCTAAGCCCCACCTCCCTCAGCCTAAGTGAGTTTCTTTTTCTTCTTGTTCTTAAAACTAGAAGAATCAACAAGCATCACATGCCTTTCCTCCTTTCTCAAAGAAGACTTAGCTCTTGTGCAAGTCGATCAACCCGGTTCGTGGACACCTATGTTGTGTTCATCCTATATCTCAAACACAAACTATGCAAACTATCAGGTAACCCGCCATAATCAAGTCTATACTCAATTCAAAGTCCATCTAATAAATCCAATCGATTCAACTCCTCTCAATGTATTCATACACTTTAGTTATGATACTGTTATCTAAAGGATGTCCCATCCCTCCTATCTTGGAGCTAAAAATCAGTTTGAGACTTTGAACCTTCTTAGCTTCACTCGTCTGTAACACCTAAATGTACCCTAGTAGTTTTTACACTGTTTAGGTATTATTAAGCTAAATGGAATTTTTCATAATTAAAACGATAAACCCGTAATTAATTTATAAAGCCAAGGGTAAATTAGCTATTTAATACTTGAGGATATGAGAGGCATAAATCAATAAGTTTATATTCCATTATAAATCTGAAAGATGAAATAGAAATTAGAAGAGAATGGAAGGACCTAAGGGTAATAACTTACAAGATTGTATACAAAACAGAAATTGAATAAGTTGGGGATTGAAAATATTAATGAGTTAGCGGGCTAAGTAGGCAAAATGAGAAAATGCCAAAATGGGGTTTCCAACGTGGGTCTTAGGGGAGTGGATAAGAGAAGACCAAATTTTATTCCATTTTGGGGAGAAACAAAACCAGAGGAGAGAAGAGAGAGAAAAGAGAGACAATAAGAAGAAGAAGAGGAAGAGTAGAGAAGCAAAGAGAGAAGCCAAGCAAAAGTGTAATGATTTCTATGATTTTTTGGTATGGAACCAACTCGGGTATGGATCATATGGATTTTGAAGTGGAATTCTAGAAAAGTTTATGAGTTCCAAACCTAGGTTTTGTTAGGATTCTCTCCTAACCCTAAAATTCCCTTAAAAAGTAAGCTTGCAAACCTTAAATATTATAAGAAGCATTAAGAAACTCTCTCTTGAGGATGACCATAGTTCAATTGAAAGCACTGAGTTAGAGTCAATAAACCCTAACTAATCTACATGTTAGGTTATGTAATGGTTAGATCCATTATAATGGTTCGAGAGCAACTCATGATAGATTTTAAAGTAAAGATAAGAAGCAGAGGATTTGAGAGAAAAGAGATTTCAAGATGAATATGAAATGGTTTTGATGTGCACAAGTATAGAGTTAAATTGAGGGAAAAATATGTGGAAAAATGGGAGAAACACATTCGTGATTTTCTATGATACGTAAATCCAGATAATCTTGAACATGTACCGGTACATGCTAGGTCCCCGTCATTTTAAGCCATGTACCGTACAAGTCGTAAGTGTACCGCACATGTGATGCTATGTTTCCTATTTCGACCATTTTTCGATTTTTAAATGATAACTTGCCTATTTATTATCCGATTTGAGTGATTCATGGCTAATTAAAATAGACTTGGCGGAAACCAACATTAAATAGAATCATCAAATTATGATTATAAGTGGCCCAAAAATTCACCTAAAGTGGGCCATGTGCAGTCAATTCCTGTGATCGATTTGATCATAGAGTAGTCCGAGTTGTTTTAAACATAACTCGAGTTTCGGTGCTTCGAATTGGGTGATTCCAATTGGAGAAGAACCCTTAGCACCTTAACTTTAAAAGAGTACAAAGAGATAGTGTCAAATATGAAGTTAAGACCCCGGAAAAATGAGTAATATAAACTATCCCTAATGTAATTGGTAAATTGACTAGTTTGGCATGAAAATGCCATAACTTTAGTTTGGATGATCCGATTGGATTGATTCCAATTCCTAAGTAAAGTAGATTCATAGAGAAATAAGAATATAGGAATGAGGTGTGATTTCATAGACATTATACTTTACAAGTATATGAAGTGCCATATGTAATAGACATGAAACAAGGAAGTTATAGAAAATGAAATATGTATAGATGTGTTCATGAAACATGAAAATATAAGTTAGCAAGATATAAGATGTTACAAGTGAATGGAACAGCATAATGGTATATTCATATATGCTATGAATATATGAAAGACATACTCTAATTGAATAGATGGAATTACGTTAGGAACACACGAGAAATGCATAAATGCTAAGAACGACAGATAAGTAAAAGATGACAAAGCACAAGAATGAGCAATTGTATAATGAATGATAGGTATATATAGAATAGAAAGAAACAGTAAATATACCAGAAAATATAGAACATATGCATGCTATAGAGAAACATGAGAACCTACACAGTTTCACATGAGATATGAGAAATCCAGAATATTAAGATTAAAGTAATGATAGTATATATTGTATTAAGCAATCATGATAACAATAGCTATTCAGTGCTTATGAGATATATATTAAAATGAATGAAATGATTGCCTGTGGTCTCACCAAGTAGATATTAGATCGAAGAAGTTATAGAGAATGTCCCAAGAGAGGTTCCTGCTTCCTGTGAATATCAGCCACCCGTCACTGATATGATCTCAGCTGATCACGTCCCCAAAGGGTCACCACACGCTTTATCCTCAGAAGGTCATTGGCTCGCATAATGATAATTAAATAGTCCGTCTCTTCATAGACCACTGTTTGTGATAAAGGAGTATAAAGGCTTCTGGGTTTTTCATAGTTTCCCGATCCACTTTTCGTATTTACAGTATGAAAGTAGTTAATATGAAAAGTATAACACCGAAAAATAAGACATGAATACAAAGATACGATAACAAAGACGTGAAACCATATGATATGACAGTACGTAATATGAAAGCACAGAAAACATATGTGGAAAACATATGACAAAAGATATGAGATGATAGTAAAAGCGACAAGTCCCCAGACTCCTACCGAGATATGAAAGATATGATATGAAAGTATTGGCTTTAAGCCAACACAAGAAAAGCATGTAAAGCATACGAAACATAAAGTATATGGATAGAATAAGAACGCATAAATGTAGTGCAAGTATGTTTAATAGGGTACAAGATGACAGATATTTTATTAAATAATGAATAAGATGAAAAGCATAGCAATATGAAAGTATATGATAGTTAAGTATGAATATGCATATGAAAGCAGATATGTTACATGCCAAAGACATAGAATAGAGACATGACTTGCAACATGAAAAGACTAGTAAAATACATATAAAAGAGTAGATGACATAATATGAACCATATGGGAGGAAATATATAAGATGATAAGTGTTAGAGTTATCTGTTATATGAGTTGTATAAGTATAAGAATCATGTGTATAAGCTTGAGATGATCATAGTTATTGGTCGTCCCTGTTTATATGTTCCCACTAAGCGTAAAGCTTAGCACGGGTGTTCAATCCGTGTAGGTACCGAAGAGGAGGCAAGAGACGTGACACCCACACCACCGCATTGTGCCATCTCGCAGATGTGCTCACCAAAGGTCGCTCCACGATCTTCGATGTTTCAGACAGATATGTATATGTATATAAATGGACTCAGTATATGCGTATAGATTTTGATGGACACCACTCATGGAGAAGACACTTTCAGATATGTAAATGATTTTTGTTATTACTGAAATTGTTTGTATACCCATAGGTACAAGTTCGCCTCAGAAAAAAAAAAATGTGTAAGGAGTCCGTGCTTATATTTTCAACATTCATGGAAACGTTGACAGTTGAATATCTGACTGAATCGGGTGACATGCTCATTAAAGCTCGTTTGATGGTGTGGGCAGAATATGATCTATAAATTTCTCATACCGCTCCCAGCTCACAATGAAGAGCAGATTGGCCACCCTGCTTTCTCAGACCATCAATTAAGCGTCTGATATGCCCATATCCTTTCAAGGAACCATATCCATGATTGAGGGAGTGACCCAACAAGGACATAGAAGGCTCCTTTCCCTTTGAGAACTATTCTCAAATCCTTTTTAGCCAATTTAAGAAATCGGGATAGCCCACCCTGAGTTAGCATCCGTTATTGATCTCCAGTTCACATTCGTTGACATGGTTTGATTCTAACAACCTAGATGTAATAAGAGTATGTTAGATATGCACTTGAAATGCATGATTAATACGCCTTGATAATTACGCATCAGAAGCTCCCACCTACGAGAATGCCGCGGAATCAATAACCCTTGTCATTAATCCTGTAGGAACCGATATGGAAGTTCTCCTAGTGGGCCACATATTCAAAATCACTAATGATCTGGTTTAATTTTAAAAATCCACCTGATCAAAGGTAGGCATCTAATCCATACCACCTGGGTAATATTATAAACCACAAATCCTGTTATCAACTATTATCGAGTAATTTTATCATTAGGGTAATCTACTTCTCTGATGTACATCTCATGTACACTTACCCAACTACGTCTCTATCCAACATTAAACTTGGGTTGACCTAACGAGCTAATGAGTCTAGTTAAGGTCAACGCACTAATCATGAAATCTCATTTCCATTGATAGAACATATTCTTATAGAGAGGGTTTGGGTTTATCAACAACCACAACTCCGTAAGAACCATTCACTGTTCATATTAGTGGAAGACATTAACTTACATATTTTAATATAAGGTTTCTTAAATTAGTCTCATCTTGGAATAAGCATGCTTTATACATATACATTCATCTCATGAAATATAAAGATAGTTACTCTAACTATATGACATGATTATGGACATTCTAGAATCAATTCCATGATCCAAAATGGAATTGACTAAGTCAAACCTATGGACATGCATGATTATTACAACCCATGAAAATAAATCAAATTTACATTCTCGTCTTCTTCCCGGTTCCTTCGTGTCTTTCTTTTGTATCTCCAATTAACTAATCATAATCCGTGTAATCTGCACTACATACATTCAAAAGAAGAACCTAAAGTTACATTTGAGAGGGACTTAGATGAGAAAAGAAATACATAGAGAAATTAGAGAGAGGCAAGGACACACAAGCCCTATTTACCCAAAAAGAATTAATAATCAAATGCAGTATGCTCAATCACCATTGAGCATTATCCATAAACATCCATCATGCCAACATACATCCTTGCATTCTCTAATGCAAACATTTAAAGTAATAGATAATGGTATACCATGGCCTTATTTTAGCACATTCAAGGGTTTCAAATTACTTGAACTAAAACCTATTGTTCAAGATTTGAACTAAAAATTTATTTAATCTACACTTGAAACTGTTAATGATTTACTTAACTCTAGAATCTTAAACTAATTCAAAAACTTTTTGAAAAATCAAACTGATTCAAAACTTGAATTTTAGCTCCCATGAGGAATACATTTTGTCCAAAATCTGTTGAAAATAATTTCAACATGGATATATGTAAGTTTTTCTCAAAAATTCCTTTAAAGTCCATGTATCCAAAAATTTAAGATTAAAATACTTTATCTTAGCTCGCATATCTTTTCGGCCATACTTTATTTATTAGAGTCCCAAAAGAATGAACAAACAAGAAAAATGAAAATGACATTGCATCCTCATCGACTTAAACCATTTTCACTACGTGAAGGCGAGCTTATGCAACACAGGATGGGAGGCCACTTATAGCGTAGTGAAACCCTATGTCAGAGCAGTGAGGGATCTCACGCCAGTAAACAATTCCACGTTAGAGCGTGAGATTGGGTTTGAAACCGGTTTATTCTCTCCAAACGCCTAACCCTTTCCTAAACCTTTCTTTTTAACTCAATCTCTATCCATGATTGCTTTTCACTCACTAATGCGTGAGATCGATCTAAAAACTGTCACCATCTCACCTTCCCGATCTTCCGTAAAATTTTTGTTTTTTTTAGTCCGACCATCCATGACGTTCTTCACCACTATAACCATCATAGATCATCTCATGATCGGTTACATGAAGAAACACAGATTAGATTCCTCAAGCCAAAATCTTTTTCAAGCCTGGAACCAGTACTAAAATCTTAAACAATCAACCAAGAACCGATTTTGATGCACACAAGTATGCTCTAATACCACTGTTGGGATTTCTCCATGGCAACTCATGCCAAGAAGCAGCGAAAACATAAATAATGCTAGAAAAATCCCACCCAAGGACCCCTTATAGCATCAAAATTGTTTGAATAAAGAAGGACCTCAATTTCTTACCTTCCAATGAAAATCGAAATGAATCATTCATGATGGATCATGCAAATTAAATGAACTAAGTCCTAGGTTTGTCTCTGAAATGGTATCCACACTAAATGACACCGAAACCCCAAGGAAATATTAGGCATGAGAAGGATCCAAGTGCTGCAAGGATCAAACTCCAACAGTGGGAAAATGGGAGACAAGATTCGACACCTCAAAGATCTCTCTCTCCTCGGAACTTCACAATCACAAGAATTCAAGAAAACTCCCTGTGACTCTTTCTTGAGAGTGAAAGATGGCCACTAGGCTCCCCGATCATAACACTAATATAGGAGATCCCTAGCCCTTGAAATTACCAAAGGGCCCTCACTTAGAGATAGGATAAGGTATATGCATCTCTATGCATGTATCATGTACCCTCATGGGCTTCTTCAAGCCTTCATTTTCTCTTAGCATGCCCTTTGTTCCTAAGAGTCCACTAATCCGTGACTTTTATTCCATAGATTAATTTCCTCATATTTGGATCACTATCCAAACCCGTTTTATATCAACTTCACACCTTCTATGTGTGTGACCCATTAGGTTCCCGATTATGTTGGCCACTTGATTCAACTATTGAATCCAAGCAAGTCATGAGAAGGTGCCTAGCAACACATCGTGACCCCCAACTAATCGGAGAGTTAATGGTTTGACTGCAAACCCTTCCATAGACAATTATTGCGCTATTCATTCTTTCACCAATCTATACCCCACTCGGTTCAGAGCATGGACAATATGTAGCTCCCACTACCCCACATCTAGCCCAAGTGATATTAGATCTCTTGTCTACTTAGACCATTACTTCAAGTTATGCACCTCAAGACATTCTTCATTTTCACTATGGCTATAGAGAGATTCTATAAATGATCCCAAATAAGAGGCTACGGTATGCTCTCCCTTTACGGAGAAGTAATCGTTTGTTTGCTACTCAATTACCTTCAAACACCTCAAGATGTAGCCTATGAGCAACCTTTGGAAGGTAACAAGGAATGAATTCAAAGTACATAATCAGCATCCAATAAGATCTGAGCACCCTCAAGTCTATGACACTTCCAATTATCAAGCAGGATGGAATATCATCTTACATTTAGCAGATAATCCACAGATATTCTTTACTAAAGCAGTTCTAAATGTACTTAGCTACTCTTAGCAAACATCCATGTTTCAACTCTAATCAACTCATGATTACAATTAATAAGATCCATTGCTTTATCCAATCAAGGAGTATGACATGAGCTAGTCTATCCGAATCAAACAATGTCCAATCTCGTTGATCTTATGACTAGGGATAATTTAGATACTAACATAATTGAACATGATAGGAATCTTATTATCATGATCTCATCACGATTTCCTTCATGCTATGTTACGATCATGGACTTCATTAATTCAATTAAAGATATATATTAATTCAACATAATAGGAATATTAAATTAATGAAGGTTCTTCATATTAAATAATATGTATTGATGACACAAAAATGCCATGGGTGATTGCCTCTAGAGCACTTACACAATGCGCTAAGGTCGCCTTGGGTGTGTTTCTCGCTGTCAAGAAAAGCGGCTGCAAGAAGACACAACATGTAAGGGCTCCACACCTGCACTGTTTCGATCTACCTTCATTGTCTCAAAAGTCTATGCATGTTGGATGCAAGGTCATGGGCACAATGCCATGGCCTAGCTAGATGGCTGAAATGGGAAATGGTGGTATATGGTGGTGCATTGTCTATACCTTGTAATAGTGGACCATAACTACACTACCAAGGGAAGAAAAGACTTACTGTTCTACGGGCAGACCTAATGACCTCGAGACTTGAGAGATATTTAAACAAATGAATGCTGGAAGCTCTAAGGGATCCTTTCTTTATGCGCATGGGACACGCCAAGGTGTGAAGAGATGAAGCTAAAGTAGCCCTTCATTCATGGATCAAGGCCAAGTTGAAAGTGAGTAACAAAGTTCTCATAGCCAACACCCCATCAAAGAGATGGTGATTGACTCAATGAAAGTAACTTAGTTGGCTATATAAAGTTTTTGACCCTGTTGTCGAAAGGCAAAGACAAGAGTGCTTGTTTGTACTAGAGATAGTTTCCTTGTTGTGAGAACAAGTGTTGAGACACTTGCATTTTTATAGCTTAAAGTTGTTGTGATATCAATACAAGTTGGGAGAGTTTTCCCTTAAAGCTTTGTGTTTTCTCATTTACGCTGCTTTTATAGAGAAATGGAAGGTTGACTATGTCACACTTCGATGGACGCGAGACCAACATCGGGACTCTTTACTTGGATTTTTTTTAAAGCTAACCTGGCACCAGGTGGCCTACATCTTATAAATAAAATCAAAATAATATATATAAATCAAAAGAACGACCACCTGAGCGGTGTCCATCAAAACTGTGACATAACCTGAACCCACGACATACAAATCGAACTTTACATTGCCAACCTGCATGGAACCTATATGTAGTGAACCTTACAAGTGTGTCAGCTCAAATTAAGATGGATGTCATACTGACGCTCTTCTCTCCCGTACCTACACTATTGAACCCGTGCTAAGCCATAAAGGGAAACATTTCTTTATGTATATACATATTTAACGATAAAAATAACAATGTATATAAATTTCATGGTCATATTATGGTTTCTATATGAGTACTTTTCTTATAACAGTTTACGCTTATTTGGATCTCCCAGAGGAGTTACAGATCTTATTCTTAAAAGTAACTTATGCTTATCACAAACTTCATGTTCCATTCAAGATCCTGTAGAGTTGCAAGAACTTATACTCATTCAGAACTTATGAATTTACCAGCTTATGTTTATTCAGGATCTTAGGAGTTCATGAGTTTATCCTTGAACACTGAGCCACCCCATCTTGAGGTATGTCTGAGAAAATTTCCCCACAAATGCATGAAACAGAAAACTAAGTAATATGCCAGAATCCATTCTGTTACTGCAATACTTTGTAAAAAATGCAAACTATACCTGTCTAATGGAAACTATACTAAAAGATTTCAAATCTAAACAATAAATATAGAAACTTATACTTATCTCACAACCACATCGATCTTATCCTTGTGCTATGTAACAGGTACAATAAGCTCGAACTAATCATCAGTATCACATACAAGGTCAGATCATGATGCGTATACATATCGTATGGACATTAGTCCATGTAGCAAAATAAGATCATACGTATACATATACTATTTCATCGCTATTTAGAGTGCACCGTGGTACTACGAACTTATAATTTATTTTATTTGACATTTAGAGTACCTTTAGGGTACTACTGGGACTTATACTCGCTTTATCGATACTGAGTACCTCAGAGTACCACCGGATCCTTATAATTTCATTTTATAGAACTCTTGAACTTGCTTTTTACCCATACGAGAGCACCCATGGGTAACATAATCAGCAATTCTTATGTTATCGATACGAGTACCGCGTGGGCACGCGTAACTTATCAAATGCCGTGAGTACCCGTAGGGTGCTCATGTAACTTAATCTACATGGGTGGAGTACCCGTAGTGTACTCACAGAATTTAATCGTATGTGGAGCACTTCTCAGGTACTATTAACTTTATGAAGGCTGAGTACCCATAGGGTACTGCGTAACTTAATCGAATACAAAGAGCACCGTGAGGTAGCCATGTAATCTCAAGGCAGACAAGACTTAATCGAGACTGACTTATTCAGATACAGAGTACCTGTGAGGTACTTTCACAGGATTTATTCAGACATGGAGTACCTAGAAATACGGAACTTAATCAACATGTGAGTACCCGTAGGTAATACTCACTTGAATTTATTAGATCATCGATACGTGGTTAATCGAAACGGAACTTATTCAGATAATTCGTGGAGTACCCAGAGCTCACAGGACTTATTCAAATACAGGAGTACCTATAGGTACTACGGAACTTACCGATCGGGGACTCAATCGTAGACAAAGGAGTTAACTGCAGATGTGGAGTTAATCGATACGTGAGCACCAGTGCCTGCGTAACTAAACTGAGATGCAATTAACCTTAATTAAAAGCATGTGAGCACCGTAGGTACTACGTAACATTTTCTGTGACATGGGAAAATTCGTAGGTACTACAGCTTAATCAGAGATGAGTACCCGTAGGTACTACGAATCCTGTCTTAGTATTTATCGGGTAATGACATGTGATCTGGGGAAATGTACAAATGTATCGATACGAGGTACATTTAGATCTTTACACTTATTCTTAATCTGTCTTATCATATGTCTATCTCTATCACCATAGACCAACTTCTAAGAACCTGAGTAGACGAAGATGGGCTTGGCACCCGCTAGTACAATATGGTCAGAGTGCCAGAGAGTACCAGCGTGAGTGCCGGAGCACCAATCAAGACGTGCCTGCCTCACACACAAATGTATGTCAGACACCAAATGAGTGCCGAGCACTAATCAAAACGCGGGTTAACCACGCAGCCAGGAGGCCGAGCACCAACAGAGTGCTTCACCAACAGAGGCAAGCACCACCGAGGCTACACCAATGTGATGTCCACTCATTCAATTTCTTTGTCCTAGGTAAGTCATATCGTCGTATATGTATTTCTTAAACTTATGTCCTATCTTAATCACATTATGCTCCTGCGATATATTGTTTTCATGTCTATTTCTCGTGTTTCATACCTATTCAATATGGGAATCTCTAGATACTGAAAATATAAGGATGCTTCTCATCCACACAAATTTCATGTATTCTTTGTCCTCATCGAATCTACTTTTCTTAGAAATTGGGAAACTAATTCCAATCGATCATCTAAACTCGTGGTTATGGCATTTTTCTATGCCAACTAGTCAATTTACCCCGATTTTACTCCGAGGGACAGTTTAGAGATAATACTTCCAGCCTTAACTTTATGTGGCACTATATCTTTGTACTATTTTGAATTTTATAAAAGCCAAGGCTCCATTCCAACTGGAATCACCCTATCTGAGCACCACCTCAAACTTGCTATTCAAACAACTTAGACCAGCCTTAAGATCAACTGATGCAGAAATGGGCTTGCAATACAATTTCATTCTTGATGAATTTTTGAGCTATCTAGAGTCATAATTTGGAGATACCTATAAAATATGCCTTGGTTTTCTTGAAGTTCATTTCCACGTAGTCACTTGAATCACTCAAATCGATAAGAAATGAAAGGTTAAGGACCAATTTACAAAAACGGTCGAAACAGAAAACCGTAATGTTGTAATGGTGATAAGCTCAAGTCAGACTTTGCATAACTTCTGGTCAAAATGACTGGGGAATCGAATTTGTTCCGCATGTTCAACTTGTACCGGCATGTCTCTAAAAGTGCCTGTAATGTGTGTTTTTCCGATTTTTCATGCAGAATTCTCATCCATGGATCACCTTCTACATACATCCAAATTCATTCCACCACCTTGGAATTCCTTTCACCAATTCTTCACTTTTTACTTTCTTTCAAACCCTTCTCTCCATTAACTTCTCCCTAATATTTATTCTAATACGGGTTACCACCATACATGCACTAAGTATTAAGATTTGTTAGGTTTGATCAAACCTCTAATCAGTTCCTTTCATTTAACCATGAATCCAACAACAAAGGAAGGACCCATAATTATCTTGTTCCTCAGGGGTTATACCAACCCACTCCCAAGAAATCTAAGGTTAGATACAATTCTATCAAAACCCTAGATTTAGAGACAAGAGATTAAATCATGCTCAAGCCTTAAATTCCATGGATCCATACAAAGTCCATACTCCAGTTTCATACTAAAATCCAAAGTTCCATACCTTTGGGCTTGCTTGGCTTATTCCACTCCTTCTCTTCTTCTCCTTCTTCACTAGCTTGTTCCTCCTCCCAAATGAGACCAATTTGTCTTTTTAAAAATCCGGGATTTGTTAAGGCCTTGTTTGGGCCATCAAAACCCATTTTTAGGTTAGTTTCATTAATTATTTTTAGTCCTTGGATTCTTCCCTTTGAACTCGCTTTCTTTTATTGGACTTTGGCCTCTAATCTTGTCAATTTATGACTTTTAAATTCCTCTTTTGGAAAATTCACAATTTGTCCTTAAGTTTGTAACTTCAGGGTCTCTCGTTTCCATGTTTCGCATTTAACTACGAAACATTCAAATTAGAGCTTACAAAATACTAACGTAATAGAAAGCGGCCAGGGTATATTTAGGTGTTAGACTAAGTTCGAACGCAACACCACACACTTACAAAGGAAAAGAATTTTGTAGTTTGGTTTGGGGAGGATGACAAGTGGTGTCGAGCAGTTAGCCTGAGGAAGCCTTAAGAGAACTAAGAGTGACCGCAGACGTGCAGGATTACGTTAAGGAGTTCAATTCCTTGATGCTGGAGATCAGGAGCATGCTAGAGGAAGACAAGCTCTTCAACTTTGTGTCTAGCTTACAGGGGTGGGCGCATGCAGAATTGAGTCGGCAACGTGTGTGAGATTTGCCAACTGTGATGGCAATAGAGGATTGCTTAGTAGATTACAAATCGATGATTAATTTCCTTAATCAAAATCAAAGGCTGGGGATGCGAGGCACAGTGTGGAAAGTTTTGAAATAGGTTTATGGGCAGGATGGTGGCATTATTGTAGCCCTGAAGGGTAGGGATAAGGTGTCAAGACTTTGCATCAGGTTGAAAGCATGCACAGGAGAAGGTGTGGCTGAAAAAAGGAAAAAAAAAACTTTGGGAAGCCTCAGACAGAAAGAAAATGATTCATAATCAAATGACCTGGTGCCACAACTCAATCTCATATAGTGGTAAATAACTTTCATAATCAAAATTCTCTTAATCAACTTATGTTTGTTTTTATTTGAGTGGATGGAAGGTGTGAAAGCATTGGTGGACACAATAGCAACACATAGTTACCTAATAAGCAATGTGGCAATCAAATCGGGATTGGTAATATAGGCACAAGCCAATACAATGAATCCTTTGTTAGTGAAGACCATTAGGCCAATGGAATTTTTAGATTCATCCCTATGAAAATAAAAATTTATGGAGTTATTATACAGTTGCAGATGGACTTACCGGAATTTTAGATCATGTTTATAGGATGGATTTCACTCACGTAAGCAAAAGTGGCATGTGCCTTGCTAGGAACACTTGCATTCATCGAGCGAGGGAAGCCATGCATAATTATGATTGTACGAGAAGAAGATACCATTGATTATGGTAATTTTATCAAATTGGAATTCTCAACAAGACTCAATGGGGGTTGATTGGAGAACAATGACAACGAGATTACTGATGATCTAGTGTCTCAGGGTTTAGGCCGTGAGCAAATGGCACATATATAGTAGTGGGTTCTAGGAAGAGGACTCATAACTTAAGTCGATGAGGGCATCCACTTCATCTTATGGGGGTGGGTTTTTAGCCTTTCGGTAGGTTGGTAGATGATCGGCATAGGGCCTCGTGGGTGTACCTTGCCGTGTAGAGCACCTATCAAGGAGCATTAAAGCAAATCAGTGGAGAAACTAGAGTGTCGTAGGTAGGGCCTCACGCATCACAGGAAGGACCGTGCACTAACAAAGCCCAACTCATCAAGGATGCGAGTGAGACTTGAGGCAATAGTGCAATCCAAAGACTTTATAGGCAAAGACTAAAGAGGAAGCATATGTATGAAGGCATAAGGATGAAAGTGAGGGACAATTATGTAATATGATAACTGAGTATTTAAATTATGCATTATGTCTCCTCAGCCTAGTTTGATGTCTCCTTTAGAAATAATGAAAAAGGTTTCAAAAGCTCTTTAGGGGGTGGATACTCAAAAATAGGGCACCAAGATCGGAGCCTCAAGTGCTCCTTGCCACAGCCTCGTGGTAGGCTTGGCACACAAGACCTTCGACATGGTGTGCATGAGCTCCACAACAATGCATTGGATGAGATGAACTCTCCTCTCCTCAAATTTAATATGAGGGCAATACGAGGCGCCCCCAGCCTTTTAGGTCATCAGCTGAGGGTGTCTTTTTTTTTTTTTTATGTTTACTATAAACTTGTTCATTCGCCTCTTGTTAAACATTTAGCAAGAAATATATTTTGTAGCGACGGATTACAAAAATATATTCAAACAATAAATAGGAGTGTTCAACATATACAAACTTTGCAGAACATTTGTAAAATAAGACATATACAAATAGACCAAAAGGTCCTCGGTGCGCACCTAGTGTTGCATTGAGCCTTGATTGATCTGCGGTTGTGCAAACCCACATTTCTTACCTTGTCACCTGCAGCGGATGAAACACCCATACTAAGCTTATAACTTAGTGGGAATAATACTCATTGACGACCCCTAATAAGGATCATCACACTTTGAACACATGCGCCATCTAACATATCATATACTTATACACATCACGCCATACTATTCAATACATATCATTTACACATGTTTATACATATCTCGTACTAATCATATATCATGTTTCATTTCTTATTATCGTTCATATACATTTTGTGTCATTTTACACTTTGCTTCTTGTTCTTGTCACAGTATACTTGTCATCACATAGCAGTGTTATGCTTCTCATATCATTTCATATCATGTCATTTATCATATTCAAATTATTTTCATATTCTTGTCATTTGTTTTTATGTTTCATGCCTACATATACCTTAGAAGTGGATATGGGAAACTATAAGGACCCGAAGGTGTTGTTATCATTGTACGAGACAATGAACTATAAGGGCTTTGAAAGGCGCTGTTAATAATTTAATACGAGACAATAACACTCTATGAATAACTATTGTTATCAGAGTAATCATATACGATATTTACAGTCATTTACTTTCTTATCTTTGCATTTTCTGTATTTTGGTATACTATCAAATGTTTCTTCCTAAGAGCTCCCTTTTAGATAAATTTTGGGGTCCAGCAGGTTGAAATTTGAAGACACCTATTTCAAGGATATTTGTTATCCTAGAAGTCTAGTTTACCCAGAATTTGAATCACTTGATTTGAATGAGTGATGACCAAGTTATGGTCTAAAAAACCAGGATCACTCTAATGTCAAAACAGAACCAAAACAGAACCAGCTATGTCATGCAACATAGCTCCCCTTTGACGAATTTCTGGATGCAATGGGTCCAACATTGCATACACATATTTCAAGGAGATGTGTTCTCCTAGAAGTTTAGTTTATCCAGAATTTTGAATCTCAATTTAATAGTTGAGTATTGGCCAAGGATATGTCAAAGCTTAAAAATATGGGTTTTAAAAAAAAGCGGAGCATCTCCTAAAACCCATCATTTTCTACATGCAATTTTTTCATTAGGTGAGGACCACAACCAAACCAAACAACCACACTTAACAACTTAGAGTAACCCAGCTGAGATAAGCCAATCAGCTTCACATTTGTTTGGAGGTAGGAGAATTTCTAACAACAAATGGGAAAAAGCCCGAGCCTAAACACAGGTACCAAATCAAATATCCATACAAATCCTCCACATGGGCGGGATTCAAGCTAATATCCTGCAGGAAACTACTCCTCCCTTCTTCCTCTTCTTCTTCCTCTTCTTCTTCTTCTTCTTCTATTCTTTATTCTTTTCTCCTCTTTCTCTCAAACGTGACCTAGCTCCAAATGGGACAATTGTCCAAATTGCAAGACCAAATGGTCTTTCCACTTACATAGCTAAGGCCATGTTTGGAAAAATAGCTTTTATGATTTATTACCCATTTTTCGTTTTAGTGCTCTGGCCCACTTTCATTTACGCATTCTTTGCTCCACATATTCGATTGGGCATATAGTCTTATGATCTTATGACATTTGGGTCCTTAGTTGGTAAATTACTAATTTACCCTTGACCCTTAGATAAATTCCAGGTTTTACTTATTTTATTTTTAGCATTATTATTCCCGAAAACTTTAACTTTTAACTTGTATTACACCTCAACATGTTATAAAAGCTGTGGAGTTATAATTTGGATGTTACAATCCAAAGCCTATGCAACAAGACGAATGAGTGGCAATGTGGCGCAATGTCTTTGGTTGAGAAACTGAATGAAAATTTGGTAGTGCATGGATGGTTGGGCAAGGCGCATGAGGACCTTGTTGGGATGACACTTTGGAATGTCTAAGGTAGTTGACTGATGCTTAAGAAGTGTTTAGTGTGCCTTGCATCTTTTGGAGAATGTGGTAGTGGACACAACTCTTCAACCATGGACCATAGGGCTAGGCCTATGAGAGAACTTGGATACTCATAGGTTGACACCTTTCGAGAAGCAATGAGATTGGTCACGAGAGATAGTTGGAGCACCACATGGACCAAGCCTAAAGGACCATGAGCTCGCATCAAGCAGGGATTGTGTAGGGTTACATATGCACGTGGTTGGATCATTGTGTGTGGAATTCGGGCGAAGTGCTTTTAAGGGAAGAACAATAGAAATCACAGAGAGAAAAATCTAATTTACTACGAAAAGGGCAAAAATGGTAATTTGGTCAAACCCAGAAATTTTCTGAATCTCGATGATGAAAGCGGACTTTACTATTGGAATCGTCTCGCAAAATCTGGCTACCACGTTGATTTCGTCGGAATTAGAGCAGTCGGAATTTCATGTTTTGAGCCTTAGGGTGTGGTCTTGAGTAAAGCGATATTAAGGGTATGTGATGTGACAAAAGTCACCCACCACTATGTACTCATGTGACACATGTTGCATGATTAGAGAGGATGTGAGATGGATGAGCTTGGAATTAAATGCATGTGTCCAAAAATCAAGAAAAATGGACAAGATGGGAATTAATGGAAATGTTAATGAGAATAATACAAAATCAAATAGTCTTCTTCTTCAATTTTGAGACACAAAAACGGGCAGGAGAGGGCTGGTTCAGGCAGTGGCTTGGGTTTTTGAGTTTTAGAGAGAGAGATAGCTCCTTCTCTCTAGGTACTAGGCCGTTCAAATAGTAGGTTCTCTGACGAACAGAAAACTGAAGTCAATCTACGGCGGGGGCTACGGCGTGGACACGGAATTTGGTGAGTTAGGCAACTTCAAGAGGTAGGATCTTTTCCTACTTGTGTTATTCTTTATTAAAAGCCATGTGAATGGTTGAGGGATGTTACGAGGCTTGGATTAGCGGGTGTTTTGGTCTCAAAACATTTGGTCAGTAGAGAAAATGCATTGTTGTGGCCTTGAGCGATTGACAGGGGTTTCCTTTGTTCACATATGTCTTGATGCGCGATATTTTTTTTGGTGTGATTTTGTGTTGTTAAGTGATTCAAAATGAATTGCTTGTATTTGTTAATTAGCCCATGTGAGCTAATTTTGGTGTTATTGATTGTGAATTTGAATAACATGAATTATGTGATTAATATGGGAATTGATTTTGTTAATATATGCATGTGAAATGTATTAGCATAAATTGTTGGGAATTGGCATAATGCATCCCATATGCACCGGGGCACCCTAGAACGATAGGTGTGAGTGCATGACATGGAAGCCAAGGAAAAGAGCCTTGTGTTTTGCTCGCATGTGACACCGAGCATATGAGGAGTCGGTGAGGACTCGGGACATGGGATTGGGCATGGAGCATTCGGTGGAGTTCATGAAGTAGCGAGTGTGTTTATTTTGCCATGGCATGTGCACTTAGGTGGGGAGTAACCCATGTAGGAAATTGTCACGACTGGGCTTTGCTCACCCTATCGAGGGATCACTATTTCAGGTACAGGGAGTGTACACAAGGACGATGCTCACTAGAGGCCGCGTATAGAAGAAAGTTGGGTTGTGGCTTTGGGTATTCATTTTGTATAACATGTATTAAAACTCTAAATTTTGATATATGTTTGGTAAAGAGTAATTTATTAACTCTTGAACTATTGTATATAATTGATGTATTTTGTGGGTGATAATGCAAGAGCCCAGTGGCCATTATTTTACTCGCATGTGTGGACCACTGTGTGGTCATTGTAACTGTTTGGAGACCAGTTGTATTTGGGTGAAACTCCATCTGAAGGAGGCTCACCTTTCGTTTTCATGAGTGGTGTCGGGTTACCCGACATCCATGATTATTCCGCAGGTTGACGGGTTGTCAACGGGCCCTTGGGTTTTGGGGCGTCACAATGTAACTATTCAAAAGGGATGCCTAGATCCCTATATAAAGCATCTTCCTCCTTTCATTGAATAAAAATACACGAAAAGTGTGAGAGTGCAGGGCAAGAGTCTTGTGTGTAATTTTTTGGGTTCTCTTTGTTTTGAACAAGTTTTAAGACTTTTTGGAATTTTTGTATCTTGTAGGGTTGAAATATAAGTAGGGAAGAGTTTTTCTATAAAGGTTGTTTTGTCTCATTTTACTTTGCATTTGAGAAACGAAAATGGAAGGTTGGATAAGTTGAGACTTAGCACCGCACACTTACAAAAGAGAATTTGTAGCATGTTCTTTTTGGGCGTGACAAGGCTTATCCGGAGGGGGTGGGATTATCAAATTCACCTCTTTGCAGATTGGAGAATGGATGGGTTATTGTTATTTGATAGTAATGCACTTACGAGATTTTGAGATAATCCTCAAGATGGATTTCATTACACAAGAGGAAAAATGCATATTGGCTTACTTGGGAACGCTAGTGCTCATGGAATAAGGAACGTCAAGCACAGTTATGTTTATACGAGAAGAATATGCCATTGATTGTGGTGATTTAACAAGATTGGAATCCTCAATAGGACTCAATGAAGGTAGGCTAGAGGACATTAACGATGAGGTTGCTAATGGTTTGGAGTCCCTATGTTCGGGATATGAGCAAATAGTACATAACAGCGGGTACCAGAAGGAGTACCCACAACTTAAGTCAACAAGGGCGTCGACTTCATTCAGTGAGAGTGGGTTTGTTAGCCCCTCGACAGGATGAGCCAACGATTGGAGCATAAGGGCCTCATGGTTATGCCTTACACCTATGAGCATACTTGAATTGAAGAAAGGCAAAGCGGATAGGTGGAGAAATTAGTGTGGCGCAAGTAAGGCCTTGCACACATGAGAAAGGACTCGTGCTAGCAAAGCCTGACGCATCAAAGATTTGATGCGTGATGCTTGGGGCAATAGTGCAGTCCAAAGACTCCATGGGCAGAGACTAAGGCGGAAGGGATGCTTAGATCCCTATATAAAGCCTCTTCCTCCTCTCATTGTAAATAACACAAAAAAGTATGAGAGTGCAAGACAAGAGTGTTGTGTGTAATTTTGTGGGTTCTCTTTGTATTGAACAAGTGTTGAGACACTTTAGAATTTTGTATCTTATAGTACAAAAATACAAGTTGGAGAAATAGGAAGGGAAGGTTTGTTAAGTAAAGACTTAGCACCACACACTTACAGCGAAAATTTGTGGCATGTTCTAGTGGGTTTGTCAATCAGTATCAGAACAAAAGGCAATGATGTATTGGGTGAAGATGCAAGCTGCTTTCGGATGGGAGGCGCAAGTCGATGCATAGTCCGAAGGCCCGAATCGCAATTGAGCAACTCTAAAAGTAAGTCGATGAAATGCATCGAGAGGAAGGAGGGGAGGTGGAGTATGCAGCAAACATCCAAACAAGTTAGATGCTTCATATGTCAGGGCTTGCATCGAACTAGAGATTTTGTCCTAAAAGGGAGAAGGTGTTCAGCCTCCAATAAGAAGAAAGTGATTCATAATCAAACGACTCAGAGCCATGACTCAATCCTCTTTTAGTGGTAAATATTCGTTAAAAAAACTCATTAGTTTTTTATCCATTTTCGAACATATTCTGAAGATAAATGTTGATTTGTATACGAGAGATGTGGATATTTTACTCAAATTTTGAATTTTGCGGAAAATACGATAAGCTAAAATCTCAACAAAAAACCGGAAAGAAACACGCCTACAAGCGAAAATGAAATTAAATGGCGAAAATTGAGTCCACGAGCCGAGAGCTTAGTTTTCAGTCATTTCGAGTCACGACATCACGAAAATCAATTTTGGGGAAGAAATGAAGTGCTGTATGCGAAGTCGGTGACTTGAAGATTGGTTTGCGACCCGGGATGACCAAGGAAACAAAGAAGAGGTTGCGACAAAGGGAATGAGGTCGAGACTAAAGGAAATTTTCAAAGAATCTTCATCGACACCACTTTCGATGTCGGCGTCAATCCGCTGCGAGTCGCGACATCACTGCGATGTCGCGACGAGAATCCGTCAATGAAACACAAAGAGAGGTCTTTGCAAGTAAATGAGTTGCAATATAGTTTTTAAAATGAAAGGCTCCATTTGAGGTCATGACATACTGTTGAGGTCGCGACATAAACGAGCGCTGGGGGCTCATCGGGAAGATTGAAGTTGCAACCAAAAATAGAGGTTGAAGGAGGTCTCAACTGAAGCCAGAAGCAGCCCTTACCCAGGCTGAAGTTGCGACCATTTACTAATCAGGGTCGAGAAGCGATGTCGCGACCAATCATTTAGGTCGCGACCTGAAGAAGAGCTAAGCAGAAGAAATCAAGGTCACAACTACTTTTGAGCAATTGAGACTACACGCAGCTAGAAAAAGAGCAACATGAGGTCGCGACCTGGAATAAAGATGGGAAGGAGGAAATTGGTTGCAACAAAGAGGCGAGGTTGCGACCGAATAAAAAAAAATGGGCGGCAAAGAGGCCCATGACATCAACTTGAGGTCGCGACATAAAATTGGCTTATTGAAGAGCGAAGATACGCTGTCGCGACCCGGAAAAGAAAGTCACAACATGAGATCATCTTTTACAAAGCAGAGAAGGTGAAATTCGCAGCCTTAAAGCAGGAGGTCGCGAGCTCAAAAAACCGGAGAAGAAAGACAATGATGTCGACATGAAAGCGAGTGGTCGCGACCTCAGCTACGGATAAACAACGAGCAAATAAGGTCGCGACTACAAAAGCGATGTCGCGACCATTGGTGGATCAAGCATGCTCCAAAGGAATCCCGGTTTGCAACAAAGCAGCAAAGGTGCGGCGGCTTGGAGCAAACAAAGGGGGAAATTCATGTCGCGACATCCAACTTGAGGTCATGACAATAACAGTGGTGGGCTTTTCTTTAGAATTCCAGAGTTTTTTGGGGATTAGGCCCAATTTCTTTAGACAGTATAAATAGACGGTGTTAGAGCAAAAAGTAGTAGCTTCAAGTCTTCACTACCCGAGAAAAGAGGAAAAGGAGAGGAACTTCGGTGTATAGTTTAGAGTATATTTTATTTTATTTTTAGTTAATTTCTTTTGCAGTTTGAATCTGCATGACGTGCAGCTTGAGTGGAGTTGTTGTTTCATTTACCATTATTTTCTTCTTAAAATGCTTGCACGAAGTATGAAATCTAGACAAATTTAAGGAATTCATTTCTTCTCGGTTTATTGCTGATTACGAGTGGTTGTACGTGATCGGTGCTCCGTTTCTTAGTCGCAATGCGATGTCGGAAGGCGTAGCTCTGGCGGATTTGATTTTAGTTAGGTCTTTCCTATAAATTTGGAGAACATTTGGGTTCGGTTTACTTGACTGGTGTCGTTTTGGATTGATAAGTTCCCGATAGTAGTGCAGATTGCAGTTGAGGAATGTATCTTGCTGCGATATCGGGGGATGCCCTGCAAGCGACGAGGCAGTGCACGAGTTGAGAGCATTCTTTTGGTATGCTAGACTACCATTGATGAAGCGTGAGCTTTGAAAGTTCATTTTGATAAATCCCTCCATTAAACATAATTGAAGTTGGAGGGAGTATTTAACAATATAAATTATTAGAGAGTTCACATAAATACCAAGGCAAGTTCTTAACCCCGTGTTAGTGAAAGATCTAATCAAGGGAAAAGAAAGGCCCAATAGATACGGAGGGATGAGCCACCTTTTAAGTGGTAGAAACTTTGCGAAAATCTGAGAGAATCTGCGCAAGGTCTGTCCAACGAAATGGGTGTGAAGTATTGAGAAAGAAAAATACCCAAATCTTGCAAGAGAGGATTGGGAATACAAGTAGCTGGTTTGATCTTGTCTTCGAGAGAAGCAAGGGTATCCAACCGTGAATATGGAGAAATCGATTCCAAAGTAAGAAATCTTGGACAAATCCGGATCAATGCAGCAAGCAGGCAATGTATTTTAGTGTAGGAATTGGCTTGTTCATTGTAATTCGCGATAGTTTTGTTTCTCACGAGGAAGCGATTCGATCGATATTTTAGTTACAATTTATTTTTAGTCATTAATTTGTTTTAGCTTAGTTAAACAGTAGTTAATTGTCTAGAACCTTCATTTTTCTAGATACAACTTCCATTTTGAGTTTTTAGTCCAAATAGCATGGAAGTTTAGTAGTTGGGGTAGTTGATCTTTAATTCATACCAATCTCTATGGGAATGATACCTGGACTTACATTCAGATTTACTACTTGTATGACCTGTGCACTTGCAGTGTCTAGACTAAACCCATATTTTTAAATCATGAACCTTACGAGAAAGAAATATTTTATTAAACAAATTTATCAGTGACATGGATGCGAGAGAAATGTAAAGGCTCTTACAACATAGCCGAATTTGAGGGGTTTTTAGTCTATATAAAAAGGGATAAACAGTAAACACCTTTCACAAGAAAAGTTCCCTTAATCTATTTATGTTTTTTTTTGTTCGAGTGAATAAGATATGTGTGGAAGCATTGGTGGACACAAGAGCAATGCATAGTTGCTTGACAAGCAGTGTGGCAGCTAGATCGAGATTGACGACAGAGGCACAAGCCAGCGTAGTGAGACCTTTGAATGGTGGGGACCATTGCGTTGATGGCATTATCAAATTCGTCCCTTTGCAGATGGGAGAATGGATAGGTTATTGAGATTTGATGGTGATGCACCAATGGAAGGAATTTCTCATACAGAAGTAGAAGTAAGCATATGCTTACTTGGGAAAAATGGAATTCATGGAACTGACCATCGTAGTTATATTTATCTGAGGAAGGAGATCACGATTACAGTTAGGTGGTTGTGAGATTGGAATCCTATGATAAGACTTAGAGGGGTTGGTTGGAGGGCTGATGCCGTGATTTGCTTACATGGTTTGGAGTCCACTGGGTTGAACATGAGCATATGGCTATATATTGTGAATCTGAGGAGAATTACCCATAACCAAGTCGAAGCTAGTATTGACTTCATTCAGTCTTAGTGTGGTTGTTAGCCCTTGGCAGGATTGAGCCAATGAGTTAGACATAAGGGCCTCATGGGTATGCCTTATACCCATGAGGCACCTGAGTGAAGGCAAAGCAAATTGGTGGGCCCAGGTGTGGCCTGAGGCAGAGGCCTCGAGCACACGGAAGGGTTGTGTTTGCAGAAAGGCTCGGCGCATCATGGATGCATAGGACTTGAGGCACCGTGTCAAGAGAGACTCTGCTGGGCAAGAAGACTAAGGCGGAAGCAGTATGTATGAAGGCATAAAGGGGAAAATGAGGATGAATTATGTAATTTAATAATAGTTATAAAAGTCGGAAACTTTGAGTGTAAGGGAATATCAATTAAAGAGAACACAAAGATAAAGAAACGACGTAAAGATGCACGTAGCCAGAAGGTTTTACTTGAGTTCGACCAGATTTATACCCTACATACACAGATGAGAAAGAATCTTTCCACTATTCTTGAGAACATAGAGTACAAGATTGGAGTATCAACATATTGCAACCACTAGGAAAAATCACAAATCACATAACCCTACAATGCCCACAATATCGAGAAAATACCTCACAAACTCTTAATCCCAAAAACCATTACATCTCTACACACACAAAATAGCTTTCACAAGCCCTTCTCTCTCATATCTTTTTCCCCTCATGACCTAGAATATTTATAGGAATGTTTCAACCACTTTACGTATTTTTATAAGGAAAAGCGTAATATTCTGATAATCCCTAACAACTGGATTATCACTGTACAATATTCTTTACAAAAAGGAATAAATACTAATTAGGAATTTGAAACATAGTCTAACAATCTTCACCTTTGATCAAATTTCATCGAGTCTATCATCCAGCGCATCTTGATGAGAGAGCAATCAACTCCACCTTGAACTGAAATTCCTTTTATCTTCATCTTGTGTACTCTGTAATCACTTTTGTTCTTCCATATATCTTTGAAATTAAAATACAATACCACTTGTTATGAATTACGAAAGCTTTGATGCACGAGAGAATATGGGTGGAAGGCATAAAGATAGCGTAGTTAAAACTAATTATGCACATATCCACACTTGAATGATAGAATCTTTCCCTTTTCTTAAGAACATAAGTCTACAGATTGGGCTTAATAAATGTTGCTGATGACTAGGAAAATCACATAGTGCAAACCATTTATGGAAGCCTTGCCCATAATACCGAGAAAATACCTCACAAAATTCCCAATCCAAAAAACAATTACATCTCTACACACAGTAAATAGCCTTTACAAGTCCTCTCTCATATATTTTTCCCTTCGTGACCTAGAATATTTATAGGAATAATCATAACAACTTTCCTTATTCTATAAAGAAACATAATATTACAATAATACAACTAGGAATTATCACATACAATATGCATTTTTTAAAGAAAGGAATAAATACTAATTAGGAATTTGAGACATATTCTAAATAATTGAGTATTTAAATTATGTACTATATCTCCTCGAAACTTTAGTTTAATGTCTCCTCAAGGAATAAGGAAAAAAGCTTGAAAAACTCTTTAAGGGGTGGTGGATACTCAACATAAAGGGGCATCATGAATTGCCGGGTGCAGGGGCATTCTGCTTTTGCCTGTATAGGAAGAAGGAACATGGCATGCGAGATGACCCACGACACGGTGTGCATGAGCTCCATGTCATGCACTATATGAGATGAACTCGTCTCTCCCCTAGTGCTGACATGGGGGTGTTAGTAATAGTGCTTTCTGAGCTGTGTATGGACATGAGTATTTGACTATTTGTGAATTTATTATTATGATAATTTGCATGTTGCCCTTTATATAATGTCCTTGAATAATATTATTAATTATTTTTAAATGTCCCTAATCGGTTATTGTTTTGGGAATATGATAGATTAAGATTAATTATAAGTTTTGATTGATATTCATGGGATGAATATCACGTATGAATCTGAATCAATTTATATCATTTGTTGAGAAACTGAAATGATGAGACCGGAACCCGATCTTGAGATTAATACATGGATAAAAGTCATAAGTTAATCTCTAACTAGTTGTGTCATTAAATCCTTTGACACAGAGATCATTTGTAAGTTCTCAACATAAAGAATATTGTGTTTTGATACTAATCAAGCGTTGTCTTTAATCGGATGACTATAAGGTTATACTTGAACATAATAAGAATTATGTAATGAATATGAGCGATTAAGAAGAAATTATCCCTCTTATTATAAAGTATCTGGGTCCCTAGGCAGTGAGGCCCGAGTAATCGTAGTGGAGTGCTCAAATAAGATTGATGGAGATCAATGTCATTTGTTTTAGTCGATCTAGTGGGTTTTGGAAGTAATCAAGATAGAGCATCATAAAGATTGACTTTGTCCATGCGCCATATTATCAGAATATCATGAGACAAAGGATTGTAATAAATTGCTTCTATTAAGGTTGTCTCGGATCATGAGCTTTTCATTTAACTTGGAGTAAAATCGCCAATGTCTTCTTTGGCGCTTTATGACTTGTAGGATCAAAAAATGTGATTTTAAAAACTCTTTTTACTTGATATTAGTGTGAACTGTAAATCCTTGGCGTTAAAACGAATAATAGCAGTTGCTGGTTTTAGAAACTCTGCGAGTAATTTAAAATGATGAGATTATTTTAAATTACAAATAATATTAGTTGTTATTTTAGATGTCAGATTAATTTTGAGAAAGTTTAGGTCGTGGAAGTTTAAATTATAGCAAATAATTAATTTGTTATATTTTCTTATTGGATAAAGGAAATAATCTGTAAAGGGTTTTAAGGAATTTTTAAATATATAATAATACCAAGTCGTTTCCTTATAAATAAGGATTTACAGTTTAGAGTATTATTTAAAGGAGTTTTAAATATATAATAATATAAATAATTTGTTTCCTTGTAAAGTAAAGTTTTGAATTTAAATTGTTATTATTTAAAAGAGTTTTTAAATATATAATAATAAGATTTGTTTGACTAAAACTAAACGGAGGAACTTATATATACCATATATATATATATATATATATATATATATATATATATATATATATATTTTTTTTTTTGTAGTATTAGTCTTTTCTCTAGAACAACCACAACGGAGAGACCACCAATTTCGTTTTGAGAGGCGGAGCACAGGCCCAGCATTGACAAGATCTCAGTTCGTTATTTGTTCGTGTGTAGATACTTGTAGGCAATTACCGCTTTTCGAGAAGGCGGCACCTTGAAGATCAGAATAAACGAGAGCGGACTTTGGAGGCTTGACAGGTGATCTGAGAGGTAAGTTTGGTTTACTACTTCT
Organism: Tetrastigma voinierianum; assembly: GCA_016808115.1. NCBI lineage: Eukaryota > Viridiplantae > Streptophyta > Magnoliopsida > Vitales > Vitaceae > Tetrastigma > Tetrastigma voinierianum. The sequence goes on along the minus strand of JAEQBH010009090.1, from coordinate 17,341 downwards.
TGGTTTTATGAAGCGCGTAGTGATCCTTGGTGGGTTAAGGGATAAAAATTTTGATCCATTCTGATTGCTTGTTCAATCGATTGGATATGCGCGTAACCCAACGGTGAGCGTGAGCCACTTGTGTTTCATAAAAATCGATAATCTGATGTTTGATGTGTGTATGCTTGATGTATATATGATTAAAACGATTTGGGTTTTGAATATATGTGATGATATTATGGTTTGTCTTGACGACAAAGTTAATAGAGTTTGTTAAGGTATTAATTGAGTTAGAATCAAGGAAACCTAAAAGAGGATAAGTAATATATATTAAGAATCCTAATGGGATATTGCCATTAAAGTGTTTAATAGCATGTTATATGATTAAGCTTTGTCTTAATCGATTAATACATGGTGCAGAATTCATATATCGAATCGATTTATCAATGATTGTTTTTTATGGTGTATGAGATGAAATAAACGACTATGTGCTTAATGAGGATTACATAATATCTTTGTTTTAATGTGAGTTTTGATGGCTTTCGGCTTATTCAAAAATTATTGATGAATCCATTAAAAATTTAATTTTGAGACGAAACTCTCTAATCGACTACTGAAAAGAAAGAAAAATTTCTATATTTACTTGACCATGAAGTGAGCCCCTCGGTAAGTCAGCTATGGCTAGTGAGCAAGCGTAATAATAGCTCTGTAATGTTGTATATATGAATTTAATTGTGGTTTTAAACACACGCTATTATAATTTATTTCTTTTAATGCAAATTGTTTATGCTATATGATAATATGATATATTTTGCATATTTGTGTTACTTCACATGAATTTGCCGCAGATGTGGCCTTTGACCAATGTGAGTGTGAGGTTATTATTATTGTTTTTACAGGGTTGTAATTATTAAATCGAAGCATAAGTTTTGTTTTGTTGTAATTTTATTTTACTATTAGTAGTATTTATTTAATTGTTGTAACAAAACAGACAATGCAAACCATTTGAAGTCATCTTGATCAACCATGATGATGGAGGGCTAGGTGTCTATGCCTTGAGTTGGTGGTCGAATCGACATCATGGGTACGCGTACTACCTAGGAATGACTGTTGATCTTCATATTGGCTTATGGAGATCAATCTAGATTAAGTCCATATTTTGACACGTTTATTATATGCATGTATGAGATACTATGTATGATGTTACATGAGTATGTGATACTAGATGTATGATGAGATCTATTAATTGAAAATTAAAATCAATCAAGATCCCTCACATAAAATTTAAAGTTAACATACATCCATATTTAAACATATCCAAACCTTTTATCACCTTAATGTGGGTTCTACCAAAGTAGAAGTACATTAGGTTACATTGTGAGACAAGATGAGTAATGGTGCTACCCATATGTTTAAAAATGGTTTAACTTTATTAGGTTATCAAAACGGTTTTGGGCCTAATGGCATGAGATGGGATTTAAACATGCCGTGTCATATGATGTCAAAATCCCATAAATATCTAAGAGTTGCATGAGATATAATTGGTAAGAGTTACCTACCTAAATAACTTAATTTTAAGTGTCATGCCAAAGCTAACTTAAAGTTGAGTAAAATATGGATCTTAGCTCACTAGATTAATATGATTATTCTTGAGGGTTGTAAATTTAGTGAGAATCTTTCATAATCAAAATACTTATCGAATTTTGCATTCATTGTAGATGGCCAACAATAACAACAACAATTCTACTATGTCACTGCGATCAGTCCTTGAGAAGGATAAACTTACTGGGACTAACTTCCTTGATTGAGGTGAGGGTTGTTCTCGAACCACGAAAGGAAGCTTTATGTCTGGATGAACCTCACCCTAAGAACCGGTGAAAATGTTCCTAGAGGTAGAATGCTTATGAGAAGCATCATAATGACTCTATTGATGTTGCATGCTTGATACTTTAATACCATGAGTTACGAACTTCGAAGGATCCCGGAAAATATGAGGCTTATGATATGATCTTCAATCTTAAGGAAATGTTTAGAAGCTATGAAACGAAGCGAAAGGTATGAGACTACCAAAGACCTTGCATTCTTTCCAAGATGGTAGGGTGCTTCGAGTTAGTAACTCATGTTTACAAAATGAAAGGTTATATTAAGCACGCCAGTAGGCTTGGATTTCCATTGAGCCAAGAGTTGGCAAGTGATTTGATCTTAGATTCACTTCACAGAAGTAGTTATGGCAGTTTGTCATGAACTATAACATGAATGAAATGGACAAATCTATCTACGAACTACCTCTGATGCTTAAAACCCAGTGAAATTTGAATGTTAAATCAAAGCTTGGCCATGTTACGATGGACTTCAAGAAAGGAAGGGCTTGAGGAACAAGGGCAGGGAGCAGAGGCAAGGGCAAAGGAAAGTCAATGCTCTTGGCCCAAAACTGAACCCAAGGCTAAAGCCCCGGAGGGTGTTTAACTCTTTTGCAATGAACCTAGTCATTGGAAGCGCAAGTTATATTTAGGATCTAAAGAAGAAGAAAGGCTGGTGAGACTAGTTCTTGAGGGTATTTATATTATCTGATTAATTTTCTCCCTTCCTAGTTCTGGGTATTAGATGCGGATGTGGATCTCACATTTGTACAAATGTGCGGGGTTCAAGGACTAGACAAGCGAAGAAGGGCGAAGTTGATCTCTGATGAGCAATGGAGCAAAGTTCTTTGCCTTTAGGCGTAGGAAGTTATGAACTTACTTTGCTTGAGTGGGCTTTTGTTAGTTTTAGGACAATTGCTATTATGTTCCTAATATGTAGGAGTCATTATTCCCTAGTATTTGGATAATGATGGTTTTCTTTTATTATTAAGAATAATAATTGCTCCATTTTTCATAAAGACATGTTCTATGCAAATGCCTATTTCTGAGGATGGTCTTTATGTTATGAACCTTCAAAAAAATCCAACAATTCTCATGTCTACTCTTTTATAACTACTAAGAAATTTAAGTCGATGATTTAAATTCGACCTATCTTTAACATTGTCGCCTTGGCCATATAAATGAAAGCGCCTCTCAAACTCCATCAAGTTGGACTTTTGAATTCGATTGATTTTGAATCATATGATATATGTGAATCTTGTCTATTGGGTAAGATGACAAAGGATCCCTTCTTGGACACGAGTGAAAGGGCCAATGAATTATTGGATCTCATACATACGGTGTATGTGGACCGTTAAGTTCGAATCTTAGAGGAGGTTACAAGTACTTCATTACATTTACTGATGACTTCAGCAGATATGGTTATGTCTACTTGATGAGACATAAATCTAAATCATTTGAAATGTTCAAATCTTTTCAAAATGAAGTACAAAACCAACTTGGCAAGACAATCAAGGTACTTGATACGTCGAGGTGGCGAATATTTGAGCCAAGAATTTGATGACCATCTTAAAACTTGTGGAATCACTTCACAATTAACTACCCCTGGAACACCACAATGGAATGGTGTGTCTGAGAGGAGGGATCGAACTTTATTAGATATGGTTCGATCTATGATGAGTCAAACAGATCTTCCATTTACCTTTTGGGGTTATGCACTTGAAGGCTCAAGCTGCGTTCACACTAAGTCGAGTTCCATCAAGCGGTTGGGCCTGCATATGAGATGTGAGCGGTAAAGGCCCGAGTTTGTCTTTTCTTAAGATTTGGGGTTGTGAGGCTTATGTAAAACGTCAAGTTTCAAATAAGTTGGAGCCCAAGTTTGATAAATGTATTTTGTGGGGGTATCCTAAAGAGACTAAGGGATACTACTTTTACAATCCCATAGAGAACAAAGTGTTTGTTCCTTTCGGAATTGTCTTTCTAGAGAGAATTTATTTCTAAAGGAGCAGTGGGAGTAAGGTACAGCTCGAAAGGATTCGAGAACCACAAGATAACATTGAGCTGCTGTGGATACTCATAGTCAACAAGCTATTGTGACACACCTCTATATAGCACAAAATTCACGTAGATCTAATGGGATACGTCATGAGCGAGAGATATGGATTTCTTGTATTAAATAACCATGATGTATTGTTAGTGGATCCAAAATGAACCCACTACCTATCAAAAGAGGCTATGTTGGATCTAGGACTCACGAGAAATGGTTAGAGGCCATGATGAAATTCAATCCATGTATGATAATCAGGTATGGACCTTGATTGACCCACCTGAAGGTACAAAGACCATTGGGTGCAAATGGGTTTTTAAAAAAAAAACTGACATGGATGGCAAAGTGCATACTTACAAAGCAAGGCTAGTTGCAAAAGGTTTCAAACAAACTCATGGTATAGACTATGATGAAACTTTTCCTTTGTAGCTATGCTTAAGTCTATCGAGAATTCTTATTGCCATTATTGCATTTCATGATTATGAGATTTGGCAAATGGATGTTAAAACTACGTTTCTTAATGGAAACTTACTTGAGGATGTTGACATGACACAACCTGAGGGTTTTGTACAACCTAAGAATTCTGGTAAAGTATGCAAGCTTCAAAGATCCATTTATGGTTTAGACGAGCCTCTCGGAGTTGGAATCTTCGTTTTGATGAATCGGTCGAAAGTTTGGATTTGTCGAATGAAGATGGAACTGTGTTTATAAGAAAATTAGTGGGAGCGCAATTGTATTTTTGGTCTTATATGTTGATGACATTTTACTCATTGGGAATGATCTCTACTGCGAATGCTCCCGAGTCTTGGTTAGGGAAGTGTTTCTCAATGAAAGACTTAAGCGAAAGTTTGCCTATCCTAGGGATAAAGATACATAGAGATAGATCTAAGAGGGTGACCAATTACAGAAGTCAAGGGAGTACTTACATAGACAAAAATCTTGAGCGATTCGATTATGCAAGATTCCAAGAGGATACTTGCCCATGTCTCTGGTATTACTCTTAGCAAATCTCGGTGTCTAACACTAAAGATGAGCGAGACGGATGAAGTAAGATTCCTTATGCCTCGGCAATGGGATCTATCATGCTAACTGCCGTGTTGTGCATAGCCCCAGACCCAGGATGTAACTCTTGTGCTTTAAGCATAGCAGGTAGATACTAGTCGGATCCGGTGAGAGTCAGCGGGTTGTTTGTCGAGAACATTCTTAAGTATCACGAGAAGGTCTAAAGATATGTTCTTGGTGTATGGCAGATTGGAAGATGATCTAGTTGTAAATGGTTACACGAGATCTGAGCTTCAATCGACAAAGATGATTTCGATCGCCGGTAGGGATATGTGTTTGTTTAAATGGTGGTGCGGAGTTAGGTGGAAAAGTTCAAAGCAAAGCAGCATTCTTGATTCTAAGGCGAAGTTGAATACATTGCGGCATCGATCTGTGAAGGAAGCGATTTGGATCAAGGATTCATTCTTGACCTTGAAGTGGTTCTAGCATTACAAATCTGATGATGTTTATTGTGACAATAATGGTGCTGTGCACAAGCAAAGGAACCTAGATCACATCGTGATCCAAACACATTCTTAGGCGTTATCATCTCCATTTAAATCATTGAGAGAGAGGTAGCGTTAAGATGTACGAGGGTTCAACGGATGATAATCTTCTTCGATCTGACTAAGCCTCTACCCTGAAAATGAAGCATGTAATTAGATCGTACTAGGTTCATAGGTATTAGATACATTGATGAATGGGCCTAGTGCCAGAGTGGGATTGTTAGTAATAGTGCTCTAGGCACATTGTATGGACGTAGTATTTTGACTATTTATGAGAATTTATTATTATGATGATTTGCATGTTTAATATATAATGTCCTTTAATAATATTATTAATTATTTTAAATGTCCCTAATCGGTTATTGTTATGGGAATGACAATGAATTAAGATTAGTATAAAGTTTGATTGATATTCATGGGATGAATATGCGTATGAGATACAAATCAAATTTATATCTATTTATTTGAGAATAAATATTAGACGGACCAGATCTTGAGATTAATACATGGATCAAAGTCATAAGTTAATCTCTAATAGTTGTGTCATTAAATCCTTTGACCTGAGATCGTTGTAGTTCTCAACATAAGGAATATTGTGTTTTGATATAATCAACCATTGTCTTTAATCGGATGACTATAAAGGTTATACTTGAACATAATAAGAATTATGTAGTGAGATATGAGCGATTAAGATGGAATTTGTCACATCTTATTATAAGAGATATCTACAGGTCCCTCGACAATTGAAATTGAGAAATGCATGGTCGTGCTCAAATGAATTGACGGAGATCAATGTCATTTGTTTAGTCAATCTAATTGGGTTTGAGTAATCAAAAGATAGAGCGATATAAAGGTTGACTTTGTCCGTACCTTATATTCTATCAAGATATCATGAGACAAAGTTATGTCATTAGCTATATTAAAGTTGTCTGGATCGTAAGGCTTTTCATTTAACTTGGGTAGTCATAATGTCTTGCTATAGGCCACTTATGACTTGTAGGATCAAATGTGATTTAGATTTCTTGTGATATTAATTGAGCCTGTAAATTCATGGTATTAAGAACGAATAATAACAATTATGGTTTTAATCTCTACTGATAATTTAAAATGATGAGATTATTTTAAATTACAAATAACAATTAGTTGTTTATTTAAATTCGAATTTAATTTTGAGAAAGTTTAAATTCATGATTTAAATTATAACAAATAATTAATTTGTTATATTTTCTTACTGGATAAGGAAATAATCTGCAAAGGGTTTTTTTTAAAAAGAGTTTTAAATATATAATAATATAAATTCGTTTCCTTATAAATTAAGGATTTGAATTCTAAATTATTATATTTAAAGGATTTTAAATATATAATATTATAATATAAATTCGTTTCCTTATTTGTGAATTTGGAAATTCAGGTATTGTATTTAAAGAGTTTTTAAATATATAATAATATAAATTAATTAGTTTCCTTATCGATAAGAGTTTGAATTCAAATTGTTATTATTTAAAGAGTTTTAAATATATAATAATAAAATTTGTTTTTGACTAAAACCTGCTTGGACTTATATATATATATATATATACTCCTCTCTCCATATATATATATATATATATATATATATATATATATATATATATATATATATATATATATATATATATATATATATATATATTTTGTAGTGGTCGTCTTTGCTAAGAACGATAGAAACGAGAGAGACCACAGTTTCGTTTTGAGAGAGCGAACTGAACTAGCATTCATGAGTCGTTCATTATTTGTTCGTGTGTGGATACTTGTAGAGGGTGGTGGCTTTTGAAGCGACACCTTTGAAGGTCAGAATAAACCAAGGCGCGGACTTTGAAGGCTTGGCGAATCGATCTACGAAGAAATAAGTTTACGTTTACGCTTCAGCCCGGTTTTTAGTAAACGCATGTAATCCTTGGTGGGTTAAGGAATAAAAATTTTAAATTACTAACGTTTATGTTCTAATCAGTTGGATGATACGCGTAACCTTGGGGAGCACTTCAAAGACATACAGCAGTTCGATGTGGCTATGGCGTAATGTCATAGTTTGATTGGCTCAAATTAGAAACCAGTAGTACATGATTGGTTGAGCAAGGTCTTATGAGAGGGACCCTTTGCCGGCCGGTGGATAACACTTGGAATGTCTGAGGCAATGATTGATGTTGGAAAAGTGTTTAGTGTGGCTCGCATTGTTTGGAGAAGGCGGCAATGGACACAACTCTTCGCATGGACCAAGGGTCGAGCCTAGGAGGAAACTTAGATACTCATGTGCTAGCACATGTACAAGATAGGATGTGACTGACCACGAGAGGTGGTTGGAGCACCTCATGGACCTAGCCTCAGGACCATGGGCTCACATCCGTTGAGAAGAGAAGCACCTATTCATGAAGAACATGATTGTTGTGAATGGAGGCACCTGTTTGGAATTGATGTAACTATTCGAAAGGGATGCCTAAATCCCTATATAAAGCTTCTTCCTCCAATCATTGTCAATTACACAAAAAGGTGTGAGAGTGCAAGTCAAGAGTGTTGTGTGTAATTTTGTGGGTTCTCTTTGTATTGAACAAGTGTTAAGACACTTGAGAATTTTGTATCTTGTAGTACGAAAATACCAGTTGGGAAGTGTTATTTTGTAAAGGTTGTTTTGTCTCGTGTTACTTTTCTTTGAGAAACAGGAAGGGAAGGTTTGCTAAGTCGGTGCTACCCACACACTTACAAAGGTGAAAATTTGTGGCATATTCTAGTGAGGGTGTGATAAATTTAACTAAATACATGGTCATTATGGTACATTAAAATAAAAAATTTTACATTCGATACATGTTTTATTGAACATGTGATCAAGGTTATCAACGAATGTCACATTCTCAGTCATTTTTTTTATTGAATTACTAATTCGTGGGTCAAATTCAGCAGCATAAATCCCTAAATTTGGTTTTAAAAAAGTTTGGAAGAATTTAATCCAACAGAAATACATTCGTGATCTTCTTACTAAAACCTCTATGCTCTATTCCAAGTTTCCAATTCCAAATTTATCCCTCTACCGAAGCAATGTAGGCACATTTAAATATATTACCATTGCAAGGCCTGACTTGTCATACACTATATATCAACAAACCATGTCAGTTGTAGAACGATCTACATCCATGCATTGGCTTGTGTGTAAGAAGAATCTTTTGCTATTTAAGGCACTGTATGGTCTATTATGATTTATGCACCCTTCTTCCTCTCCCTTGCATACAAGCATACATTGACATCATTAAACCTCTTGCCCTGATGATCGATGCAACACTAATGGCTAGCTAAATCCTTCCTACACAGGTGTGTGGGTTTGTTTGGATGTTTATACATTCGGTTGATCCAATCCTAAGGACACAACTAACATAGATGAAAGTTCATAATATTTTATAAGTATGAGTTTTTCTTAATTTGATAAAACATTTTTGATGCCATGAAAGCACTTTGAATCTGAAACGAATAATATTTGTAGGGTTGGGTATTACAATTTAAGAAATCACAACTTCAAAATTTTACATTAATTAATGGAAAACTATTAGAAAGAAATCCAAAAAAATCTTCGAAGCTAGTGAGAACATTTTTATGGAAATTTAACCACCAAAATACTTGACCCAAGAATACTTTGAATTAATGAACAATGGTGCCCAAAATTAATTTGATATCGCCGTGTCCTCACATTCACAAGTATTCAACTTTCATAATGATTAGTCACACAAAATATTTGATCGATATAATATAGGAAAATTACTATATGAAAAAAAAAATCAAACAAAAGCAAAAGCCAAAATTACCATACTTGTTTTCTTTTTATTTTTAATTTCAAAAGGAGATAAAAGAAAAATAAATATAGGTAATTGAGGAAGGAAAGCCAGAATGTTTGTTTGATTGGCCAACCTCAAAAAAAAGAGTATTTTTGTCCCTTCAATTTATTGGCCAACCTCAACCTGGCTCCTAACTAACCCCCACGCTTCTCTATCATTGCATGCTTGGTGACGTGATGCATTTGTTGACTAGGTAAAATTTTCTATGCATGGAACCGATACAATAAAATTCTAATATCATATTGAAGTATCAATTTTTCAAAAAAATGTATACATACAGGATCTAGGTTCAACATGCATATTATATATGCTCCTTAACTAAGGGGCATTAGCGACCAAACTGCGGAAGCATTTCGGGCTCGGCTCGAAAAAAGCTCGGCTCGGGCTCAACTCGTGAGCTAAACGAGTCGAGCTTGAGCCTTAATTTAGGCTTGATAAATCCCGGGCTCGGGCTCGGGCCGTCGGGGCCCATCCGTCGGTTTGGAGCAGGGCCGCCTCGGTCTCCGGCCGGCGGGGATCTAGTCTTCAACCGGTGCGATCCGACTTCGAGTAGCGCCGAGTGAAATGCCAGATCATGTCGGATATCGATGTAATGGATCGCCAGTACCAGATTCGGTCGACATGGATGGCAAATCGTGAATCCTCAGAAGCCATTAAAGGAGGCGTGGCTGACGAAAAGACGGCGGAGCTGGCGAATCCCACGCCCGTCGGTAGAGGCTGGCCGCCGTCTGAGATGCGCTCGGTAGCGGAAATGGGTACCCGCGATAAGCGCGAAGGTGTCGACGGTATGTTCGGTGTGGATAGCGTGAAGAAGGTGCGGCGAGGGGGCGTCGGGAAGGACATGGATGTTAGGTAGTGACCCCTTTGGTACGATCGGTCGATCTGGTGTACAAGAATCCGATTCTGAATATGAGGGTATTGGGGCTCCTGCCAAACTATAAATTTGGTGGCCGTGAGCTTAGACAAGGTTGCCGATCTTGAGTAGCATTGAGGGCAAATGCACGGACCCACTGATACGATCAATTGACGTGGCCCAGGATCCCGTCTCGAATGCGGGGTATTGGGGCACCTTTGGATCTTGGTCTTGAGCAGCTTGGCGCATCTGGCGTGGGTATGGAGGTAAAGGCGTCGAGGGTGATCGTGGGGTGGGGTTTCATAGAGGGAAGCAGATGGCATGCGGATTTGCCCGGAACGGCCGGTGTAGCGGGTGCCGTGATCGGTATAGCTGGGTATGAAAATTTGGAGCCCGGCCGGTTCGACATGGTGGCGGATCACGGATCTCGGTCCGTGATGAAGGTAGTATGGGTCTTGAAATTAATCGTGCGCGGCTTGGTAGTCGAGGAGAGTGGTGAAGTCCCAAGCAACCATGTCTTGTGATATATTGCCAAATAGTTTTTGTTGTTACTAATGAGTTTGCTTGGCAGATCTTGTTGATATATTATTTCTTTATTTAGATAATTGATTAAAACCAATCATGTTTCTTATTCAATGATTTCAAGTATCTTATTTCTTCCTCTTATAATTTCTACTTGTTTTAATTCTATTTCATAATTTTTAGGTTGCAAAATACATTTATTGGAATTCTGCGCGTAATCGAGAAGGAAACAAATGTTGAAGGAGGTGACTGCTTGACTTTAGCATTAATTGCTAAAATCAACTAAAGATTCAAAACAAATCCCATAGAAAATTATTTATTAATTGATGTATTTGTTATCGGATTGATTACAAAAAGTTAAAAGTATGGGTAGGCTTGAGGATTGATTCTGATACAGAGCTTGTATGGGCTCGAAGTTTGGGCAGGCTCGAGGTTAAGCTCGGGCTCGTTCATATGGAAGCGAGCCTAATGGGCTCAAGCGAGCTTTTTAAATCAAGTAAAAGTTTGAGCCTGATTTTAAACTCGTTCAAAGCTCGGCTCGGGCTCGACTCATTCATAAATTATGGCTTTAGGCAGGAAATGTTCAAAGCTCGGCTTGGCTCGGCTCGTTACCAGCCCTATCCTTAACATTAATATCTATATAGTCTATTCTTAGCATATTGTAATGTAACATGCATTACATAACTCAAGAACTCTAAAATACCATCAACCAGATGTATCCAAACTTTTGAAAATGTTGACATTTAAAGGCTAGTAAGCAATTAGTTTATCAATCTACTTGAAACAAGATGATTCTCTAGTTATTGATGCTAAGTGCACCTCCTCTTCGTTCTTCCTACTTTCTTAGGATTTACCCTTTTTCTCATTACAGAAAAAGTAGTCTTTATTCCTTAGAAACAGGGGTAGATATAGCTAGTACCCAATGGAAGTAACTGGCCCAATTGAAATTTTTTTTAAACAAAAAAAAATTTCATATTATATTCAAGGGGAATCAAACTCAAGTTATAGACTTTTGCTCTCGTTGAGATTTGTAAGTATTGAACTGTTGATGCTAAAACCCACGTTTGTAAATTTGCAAACTTATGTTATTTAATCTTCTTGCCCAACTGAAATTGAATGCGGGCTCGCCTAGAGATATGGAGAAGTCACAGCTTCTAGAGATACTAATTCAGTCTTACCAACTAGCTATTGGAATTTGGACCTAGTATAAACCGGACATGAATCGACAGCAGCGGCGAGTTCAGTGTTGGACTCCGAAGATGGGGAATTTCTACTTTGAATAATGGTGACTTTGGCGACTCGATATTTCCGACCTAACACAAAGAAATCAAAAGACTTATGAAAGTCATGTTCACACTGAAATTACCGGAATCCTTCTTCCCAAAGAATTAGCAGTGCTTGAGTTCAAATTTGAGAGCCAGCAGCTTCCATGAAATAAAGCAACCTATTAGCTATGCCCCTTATATAAAACCCTTATAACCCATAAAAATTAACATCATTTCAAGCAAATCTGGGAGAGGAAAGGAAGAAAGAGGTTCAATTGGATTGCTATCAAGAATTAGGCACTGTTATCTACCATCTGCATACTTCACATCTCTCCCTCTTGTCATTGACTTTCATCACGCTGTAAACCATTTGACCGCTCAGGCTAGGAAATACGCTTCACATGGCTCCAGAATCAGCAGCTGGCCTGACGTATGTAGTGTCGGAATTTGTCGACCGGCCGGATGATTGTAGTCAGACAGTTTCCTCGAAGAAGATGACAGTGCCAATAAGTTGGAAACATCAAGTTCCCAAAGTCAAAGGCAAACGTAAAAGTATCACAACACAGAATCTTGTGGAAGTGCAGGGGTGATTTTATGAGTCAGCCAGATCCCGGAGGAGAACATGTCAGACAAATGGCAGGAACTTCGCTTTGGGTTCAAGCAAATGGGAGCATCTTCTTGATCCGTTTCACCCGTGGCTTCGAGCAGAGATTATCAAGTATGGAGAATTTGCGCAAGCAACATATGATGCGTTCAACGATGATTGTTTCCCGTCGTGTTATGGGAATTGCCGATATAGAAAGCATAGGCTTTTGATGGTGCATCTTACTAAACATGGGTACGAGTGATAATATATCTACGCTATGTCTCATATTGAGATTCACTGAAATTACATAGGAAAGTCACCGATCCCACCATAGACAAGATTCTGAGTGGATAGGCTTTGTTAACATCAGCACTGATGATGAGTCAAAGGATTGGAAGAAGAGATATAGTCATGGCCTGGAGAGGCACAGTTGCAGTGTCTGAATGATCCTCAGATTTGGAGAGCAAAACTAGAGCTTATTGGAGATGAGAATGTATGGTTGAACATGGATTCCACAAGATTTCACGTCCAAACGTGAGTCCACTAGATATAACAAGCTAAGTGCCTCTGAACAAGTCATGGAAGAAGTTAAAACACTTTAGAACAAGTATAGAAAAAAGGGAGAAAAAGTAAGCTTCACCATCACTGGTCACAGCCTAGGAGGGGCGTTGACTCTCCTCAATGCCTATGAAGTTGCTACTTCTTTCTTCCCATCACTGTCATTTCATTTGGAGCACCACTGGTCGGGAATATTGCGTTCAGGGAAAAGATCAATGAAATGAAAGTGAAAACCATGCGGATTGTAGTGAAACAGGATAAAGTTCAACACTACCCAGGAGAGCTTTGGTTTGATCAGGATTCTTGAACACTCCTTTTCAATCACTGGAATGAGAAATGGTTTATATAGGCGGGTAGCTCTTGTGATATAACATCGTCTCCCATCTAAAGCCCAAGTTCAGTTATAAAGGTGCCACAACCCTGGAATGTCCCTGCATCATTGATCGGATTTACGTAACAAAGATTCGTGTGTGGGAAGGCAGAGAACATAGCATTAGTGAACAAAACTTAACATGTTGATTCAGGAGATAGGGATTCCAGAAAACTGGTACCAAGTTCCTCACAAGGGGCTTATACTGCACCATTATCGGCCGATGGATTCAACCGGGCAGAGTCAACCATAAAATGAGAGGCGATGTACTTTGTCATCTAATTGCTTTCGATTGTAATTGTTTAATTACCACCAATTTAATATATACAGATTTTATTGAAATATTAATATATCTCATTTATGTAAGACTGACTCTCCATCAAATAAATATGCAATACATGTCGCAACTACTTCAAAAATAAAAATCCACTCAGATTTGTATTCACTCTCAATACCCATTTAGCATGATGAAGATAAAGAGAATTTGGATAAGCAAATAAATATTTCATTACCCATATAGAGAACTGGCTTCTTCTATACCTAGTTTGAAAGCAGATAAGATGAAAAAATGGCTAAATGATTCTAAGTAGAAAAAATGACAGGGTAAAGACAGGCCAAAGTCTTCATTGAATGTTATAATCCTTTTCACACCTCACTGATTTTCTACTACTTAAACATGAAAAAGTGGTTACACACACCAAGGTCCAAAAAATACATAAACATAAAACATATATGATACAGAAAACCTTAAAGTATAGTTGCTAACACAAGCTATCAACAAATGATCTGTCAAACAAGTGGTATTCATGCTACAACACCATAACAACAAAGGGAAGATACACAGAATTGCACATCAAACTGATGACGTCGTCCTCGAAACCTGAGATAGAGCGTCTTCAAACTGATCTTCGTCCTTTTCACAGTTCAAACTTGGTGGGATATAAGCTCTGAAAATGTGTTCCATGTTTAGACTTTCCTTCAATTCATGGGAAGCAGCTTCAAGTGCTATGGACTGGAAAGAGCGATAGAACTTCTTCTGGCAGATAAAGATAAAGATCAAGGACAGTATGGGAGCACAATTATGATTGGGCATAGTGGAATTTTTTCCCTCCTCAAAGTAATAGCATAGTGAGCTGGAACAATATAAGAGCGGCTATTATTCGGATATGTATGTGAGGCCACATTTTCCCATTGCTTTCATAGGCTGGAACATAAACTTTAAGAGCCTGCCAAATAGAAATGAACACTTATAAATCAAGCACACAGGGGGAAAAGGGAAAATAAAAACATCGCTCTCTGGGTGTGTTTAAAACCCTAAAAGTACTGAAGAAAGAAAAAAGAAAATGTTTTTCCCATGTTTGTGGTTTTGTCTAATAAAAAAATCTCAAAATCAAATATTAAATAAAATCACTTGGACCCTTGCATAGCAAATAAAAATTATACGACCAATTTAACGCTATATTTCTTTTCTTTCATTTTTTCTTTTGTTCTACTTTTCCTCCTTATTTTCTTTCCCTCCTTATTTTCTTTCCCTTAAGTAAGTTTTACTTCTTCAATGCAGCAAGCAGGCCTATGTTGCTTACGCTATTCCAGGAAGCAAGCAAATAGTTCATTTATGGCAGGAAGAAGCAAGAGAACATTTGTTTTCATTCCTGATTTGGCACTACATATAATTTGTTTCTTCAAGTTTCTAAAAGTTGCTTTGTGGCTTCAAGATGAAAATGTTAATAGGCTGTCAAACAAGTTTCAGTACACTATCATAAATGTAGGTTAGAAGAAGCCATCATCAAAGACAAAGAATGTGAATGCTTTTCAGAATCATTCCTGAAGAAAAAAATTTGTTTATATGCATTACCTGGTTCCGTAGAATAAGCCATCCAAAGGCAAAGTATAGCACACCGAATGGGAGTATTATTGGGGCTATTACAGAGTAGCATAGAACAATTGTGATTATCAACAAGTCACCAGGAACCCTAGAGATATACCCAAATTCTCCGGGAAACCAAGCTTCTTTGACCTCTGCTTCAGTCTTACATAGATACTTCCTTTTCAGATGAAATATAATGAAAGGAACTAAACGGGATAACTCAAGCCCATAGCCGACAAAGAACCTGGTAAACAAAGAACATGTCAAGAGAAAGTAGTAAATATATAGGATTTTCAGGTCTTCATTAGGATTGAAGACAGGCGTCATGATAGAGAGAATAGTGACCTGATAATAAGAATAACTAATACATCAAATAAAGAACTGCACTATAGTAGTGTTGAAAGAAAAGAGAAAATTATATCTCAGAATAAGATCTGAACAAACATCAGCAGGGGCTCTGTTTATAAAAACAAGCTTACGGTCCCTTGAAATGAACTTTCAATATAGGTTCTCTACCTAGAGTCAGAAAGCAAATTGTCTTTGAATTCCATGCAAAATCTAAACAAGTCCATGAAGTGTTCAAAGATGAAACAAGATGGACCATTCTACAAGGGATGTATGTGCATGTGTATGTGGTAGTCAATACGGATCCCATAGAGACATTAGAAGAGTTTAAACTTCATAATACGAGTTAATGACTGCTTAGAGAATCCTTGAGTTGATTAGCAGAATAAGGTAGTATAAGTAAAATGATTTCAAAGAAAAATTATAGCTTTATGTGAAAAATAGAAACAAAAGAAATAGAAAATGGAAACAGAATAACAAACATGAGCAAAAAGTAATTCTTACTTGAGAGCCACAAAGGTCAGGAAGAAAGTTGCATTGCTTGGAAGGCTCTTTGCTAGTATGGAAATAGCGTCTTTTGGTTTATCCTGAATTTCTTTGAACGCATCGAAGAGGGTTGCACCAATAGTCACACCAATAAAAACATTTAAAATTGTGAAATAAAAATACTTCCCACAGGCCGCCCTTACTGCATGGCTCTCGGAAGGAATTCCCTCTGTCTTAGATAGATATAAGAGAAGCTTCGGCAGCAAAGCCAAAAAAATAATGAGCGCAAGCTGAGGGAGATAAGCTTCCAATACCGTCTTAACGACAACTATTTCCACGACTGGCTTTAAAAATGAAAGATACTTCTCCAGATTTTTCAGTGTTGTAATGGCAGAAATGAACGTAATAGGAATCATGTAGAAAAATATGGTCAGTGCTACGATAAAGTACACAACATACTGTCTTATTTCCCTCGAATAAAACTTGATCAGGGTTTCCATATTATTATCTGTGGGGGTTCAAGGAGCATCTATGACTATCCATAGGTATGACCATTTAGTCATGTAGGCTCTGACCAGCGGCAGCTGCTGTCACCCTACTGGTAAAGAATACTATTGCTGAGGCTTGCTGCTTTTCCCTGAGGGTGACTTTTTGTTCGGCCTCTAGTTTTGGGATCAATTCATTAATATTTTCTTTGAAGTATTCTATGGAATCTACCTTCTTTCCAACAAGCCCAAGGAAGCCAGTTCTGTGCATAGGTCTTGCGCTCTCTGGGCTGCCTTTTGCTTTTGAATCTTCATAAATAGCTTCAGCGCGTGCAAGCTTCTTTTTATACCCTTCCAACTCCTCCCAAATTTTGTTAGCCTGAGAAACATTAAATAATATTACCTTATCAACAAAAATGAAATTCAGAGCACAGGGGAAAGATAGAAAAATCATTCATGCTGAAGTGCGTGCACATAATCGTCCAATCTAACTGCATCTTTTCTCATGCATCCAATCTAACACATGTTTCAGTTTATAAATAGTTTTGATTTTCAAACTGTGAATATTAAAAATAGCTACATATAATATCGAGTGAAAAATGAAAAATAGCAGGAAATGAGTGGAGAAATTCAACGAAAGGAGATATAAATCCATACAGATAATATTGCAAATGCCATAACCAGACACCATGGTGCACGGTTATAAAGCAGGCAC